>ML810449.1:9257-21676 GCA_009831015.1 Picea engelmannii
CCTGAGACCTGCGTCTCTCTGTCTGCCAGTGTCCAGGAGCGAAGGTTGCAATCCTCCCTCTCTGCAATCACTCACTCTGCGTAAAAAAAAAAATGCCCGAGTTCCCCTCGCGTCTGCCCCCTTTCAATCGTTTCAGCCATACGCCTTATCCTCTCGCGAGGTTGCGTGTGGCACGATTTCCTTCGCATTGATCAGGCCTGACGTCCCTACGGATGGGCGGTTCACCATCCCATCCCTCATCAAGACATCCGCCTACCAATCTGCGAGCCATAAATTTTCAGGGCCAGCGAGCCGCTTTTGGTTCTCCAGGCCAGTGGAGTCCAAATACGATATTAAATTCTCAATGGAAGTTAACGCCCCTTTTTCAAGGTGCCCTCCACCACCATCGTGGTCTCTTTTCCGCACATCCCCTCTCAGCAGTTCTGCAATTAATTCAAACTATCATTTACATTCATTGACCTCTTCCTGCAGATCCATTTACAGCACATATTCATACTTATGAGTTTTGCCATAGTCCTTGTCCAGTTCAGTTATATTTACAATCTGGGGGAAACATTGTGTTACAAGCATGATTGCAACATCTCTGAAAGATGCCCTAAATCTAGGGTGCGACGATGTCAAAATACTAAGAAAAGGTTAAGTTTCACAAAAGTTCTAGAAGGGGATCTTCTAGAAGGTGAGGTGGCATCCGTATGGTTGGGATCTTACTCACTTCTCTGATTTGGTGGGATCATCCTAATCTCTTTAACCATCTCTCTCTCCCTTATATAAGGAGGGATCTCTCATGGAAAAGGTTAAGCACAAAAGGTTGATTTTAAGGTTAATCAAGGTTGAATAGGATAAGATTGTATGGAGAGTTCTACATTGGATCAATCTTGAGAGCCTCATTTCAGTTCATCAAGTCATTGTGGATCTTCTTCATTCAATATTGGAGCAAGTGTGTGTGTTGGAGAAAAGGGTCATCGGAAGGGGACCTTGCAACATCAAGGCTTTGGTTGTAATCTCCACTTTCACTTTAATATAATAGTAGTGATATGCTTCTTTCCCATAAAACTCGCTTTGTTTTATTGTATGATTCCTTGATCACATACATAGGTTCTCGTTGAGTATATTGTTGCTTTCACTTTGGTTGGCTTGTGTTCCCTTGTAGATTCAATATCACAGGAGCACTAGAGTGGAGCTAGAATGACGACGGCAAGAGGAAGCAATATTTAAATGGTATGTTTCCCATCTCTTGCTAGATAGTAAACTCAATTATTAGAGCTTAGGGAAAGAATCATATTCTATTCTATTTTGTTCTAGATCTAGGTGGATCTAGGGAGATCTGTTTATGTCCGCATTTATCGATAAGTCCCATAACAGATACTCAATTAATAATCCCTCTAAAATAGCCCTAAATTCAACAAACAATAAATTTGAAATTTACTTTAAGTAACCACATAATCTATAACTCATGTATCATAATCTATTCGTAGTAATTTGGGTAGTAACATATGTGACCTTAGAATTGAAATTTTCTTTGCTTAGTAACCCTAGGTTCCACTAGGGATGCCTCCCTTTTGTTGGAATTGTCCTCCACTAAAATGAGGGAATTAGTTGTCTAGGTGACAGTGGCAACACTTCCATGTTCCACTCATATTTGTACCTTGTGAAGTCCTAACACTAAGGTGAAATACTGTGTGACAATATTTTGGTACCATTGCCACAGAGAATCAAGTATTTCTCCTTGGTTATCAAAATTTTATTCTCAACCATCTTGATGAGTAGAAACCAAATCCTTATATAAGTTTGCTCATCTGGTGATTCCATTGGAGGAATGGATTCCTTGTTCCTTACATATTTTTGAAGACCTTGTGCTTATAGGGTGAATCGAGCATCATTATGAAGGAATTGAAGATTACCTTGGTGACTCCATAGATGTTTGGTATGAGGAATCATATTATTTCATAT
The DNA here is from genome assembly GCA_009831015.1 of Picea engelmannii. NCBI lineage: Eukaryota > Viridiplantae > Streptophyta > Pinopsida > Pinales > Pinaceae > Picea > Picea engelmannii. The sequence goes on from ML810449.1 coordinate 11,208, forward strand.
ATTGTACAAAATTGCATATGTTTGAGTGAAGAAATGTGGCACCATGGGACTTCCATGAATTGTATCCTACTATTGATCCTGAGAAAATTCCTAGGTACCTAAATGAATATTCTTCCAAGTGGTTAAATCACATCCCAAAGTTTCATGGCGATGCTCCTTTTTCTACTCAAAATATCACATCATTCTTAAAATATATTTCAAAGCTTAAGGAAATACATGAGGATGTATTGGTAAAACTATTTGTATTTTCCTTGGAAGGAGATCCAAAGACTTGGATAAAGCATTATTGCAATACAAAAACCATCTCTTCTCTTGCAAGTTTTTTCAAAGTCTTCCTCAAATGTTGGGACCTATATTATAATGAAGAAAAGTATAAGTAAATTCTTGAAGACATTATGGAATCCTTACATAGAGATAAAAATGAGCTTCATGATCCTATGTAGAATAAAGCACATGAAGAGATTCATCATTCCATACATGAATATTTTGATGAGGAATTTGAATATCAAACACCTCAATAATCCAATGAACACCAAAACCATGGAGAAGAACCTAAAGATGAATATGAGGAAGAGAAACCTCATTAGTCCTTTGAAGTTGAACATTTTTATGAAGACATAGATATACATGAATATTTTGATGAGGAATTTGAATATCAAACACCTCAATAATCCAATGAACACCAAAACCATGGAGAAGAACCTAAAGATGAATATGAGGAAGAGAAACCTCATTAGTCCTTTGAAGTTGAACACTTTTATGAAGACATAGATGGTGAGAGAAGCCAAGATTCCATCTCTCCTCTCCATATATACAAGGGTTTTGTGAGTTGTACTCCTTTCTAGTTTTTTTAGTTTTATGATGCATCATTTGATGATTTGGAAAAGGAAGAGTTTGTAGAGAATCCCTTCGATTAAGCCAATTTGTTATTGATTTATAGCACGATGGTCATGAGATTGAGAATATTGATGATATTATACATATTGTAAGGAACAAGTGGCATATATCATAATCCATTGGGTGGTAATTTGGGTAGAAACATAAGTGACCTTAGACTTGATTGTGTCTTACCTTAGGAACCCAAGATGATACAAGGGAATCCTCCCTTGTGTTGGACTTATTCTTCACTAAAATAAGGTAAGTAGTTGTCTAGGTGACAGTGGAAAATATTCAATGTTCCCCTCGTCTTTGTAGCTTGTTAAGGATTTGCACTAAGGTGCAAAATTGTGTGATAACAAGGCCCACCATCTGATGTCAATGGAATATATGGACCTATTGTCATAGTTGATTTTATTCTAATGCTCTGAGTAAATTGTTTGATGCATGTTGATTTGGATATATTATGTATGGTTGTATGTTTTTTTTTTTGGTATTCATTGGCATGTTGATGTTGAAACTATAATCTTTCAATCATCGACACTTCCACCTTGTTAGGCTAGATGGGTGTAGGACGAGAATGGAACCATGGGTTTATATCCTCAACCAAGGGATTAAAGACCTTGTTTTAAGAAAGGTATAAGTGTGAAATATTCTAATATTTCTTTTATTTTGTGAGTATTTGATTATTTGTAAGGGGTTTTCGCCATTTGTGACCTTTTTTAACACACACACAAACACACTAAAAATATTATCCTTTTGTTTTTGTTCTCTTGCAAAATTACATTGGGCCTCATTCCTTGTCATTGTTGCAACCGCTAAGAACCTTGACTAAAGAAACTCATATAATAGTGTGGAAAAAATACCATTATTTTCAATTTACAAACCATTTTAGATAATTTATTTCTGTTCTAAGGCTTTTGCGACCAAACATGAACATGTTATAAATTCACCTATTTCTCATTAACACAATAAATAGATGACTAGGGTTTGGGCATGAGGTTCAAATAAATGCATTGAATTTGTACATACATGCATGACAATGACAATAATATGACACTATTTTATACAATGCATACATACATTATTGTAGATAAACTCCATACAAAACAAAATGTATCTAATGCATTTATGATATACATGAATCATATGATCTATTTATTTCTTTTATATTCATAAAATAAACTTAATCATTGTTAAAAATTGTAATAGGTTGGTCGTGAATTCAAACAATGGAAGGGTGGTCATAGTGGGAGTATCGTACCCAAATACCCATTACTTCATTCACAAACGAAATAATATTTACAATGTACTCTGGAACATAATTTTAATATATATGTAACTAGAGTCGATACATATTTGAAAATCTAAATAGTTATATGCCATCCTCACCATTCATGCATGCTACCAATGCATTGGGTGGAATAATCAAATTGAAGTGTGAATGGAATAGGTTTGTCACGATTAAAAACAACAAGGTGGATTTAGCTAAAAACAAATTTATCTTTGAATACACAATATGGCATGAATGCCCATGTCTCTTTTTTTCTTTTTTTTTATTATCACTTTAATTTGGAAGATGATTATTAATGAGGCAAGGAATGATGGGAAAACAATCTTTGAATACACAATATGGCATGAATGCCCATGTCTTTTTTTTTTATTATTATCACTTTAATTTGGAAGATGATTATTAATGAGGTAGGGGAATGATGGGAAAACATGTTGTGGACCATCAAGAAATTAGTTAACCCGAAAAAATATTCCATTAAAAACCAGTCGACATCTAGAGGACTATGTACCTTATCTCATAGAACCAAAACCAATAATGTTGTGTGTTTAAATCCCAATCCATTCATTTCCTTATATCTCCCCTCGAAACAATTAGAAGTTGAAGGTATAAAAAACATCTAGAAACCAAAACAAGATTTCACCAGCTAGCTCAACAAATCATGCTGACTATGTCGTATGAAGAAAGAGTGACTTAGAGCTCCATTAGCTGTCATGCAAATGCCTAGTGAGAATACTTTAAGGTATCCTCAACTAACTTTACTATCATGGAAACTGTGGCGGCGTCACCTCATAAATTCACTTCACGATCCCAAAAATACATCTGCAAATTTGTGTTGTAAGATGGGAAATCACATAAATTGGAAATGTACACCTTATCTAAAGGAAAATTTATAACATTCCATCACTTTAAATGTTCTCATAAGTTCACCCTTTGTCATTCTACGTCACACATCCTTTCCACCTGCCACTTATTTACATGGCATGTTTTCCAAAACTTTGACTATTATCATTGTGTGACATAATGTAACTTTTTCATCACATGAGTGCTTTGATAATAGTTGGATGAAAATTTTTACCCAATGAGTTGTGCTTTGATAATTGTTGGATGAAAATTGAAACTTTAGTTTACCCAATGAGTTTGAGTTGTTTATAAACAATATAATGGGCTTGAACATTTAAATGTTCATCATTTTCAACATATATAAAGATGATGCCATCACTTATGAGGTTTTTTATGTGTTTGCTATAATAACATCAATTGAATCCCATAAAATGCAATCAAACTTTTGCATAATGCTAAGTGAACAATATACAATGAGTAAACCATGATTATCATGTATTTTATAGGTTGAATACATCCAATAGAAACACGTTTCCATACAAAAAGATAAAAATGTTTACTTAATGGTACCCCTTCCTTTACCTATGGTCAACTTAGCATGTAGGATGTAAGACAAAGTGGTGATATAGTCTAGGCTTTTGCAACTCTTTGCAAATACAAATATTTTTCTTTAGTTGGGACAAAATTTTTCTTTAGTTGGGACAAAATTTGGGTCAACAAATGGTCACTCATTAGAGTGGGGTACTTACAGTAGTTTATAACTTATAATAATTGATCTTATTAAACTGGTAATAAAATGGTAAGTATGGTTCAAGGATTAAGTAAGTTGGATCTGCAAAAATATGAAGCTCATCAAATTTAATATAGTATGTGAAAGAACACAAAAAGACATAGACTAGTACTGGTAGTGAGGGAAAAATATCATAGATATATGTCATGAATTCTAGAGACTATATCTCGAGGGTGAAGGATGGGAAAGAAAATAAAATTGGGAAGGAATGTATGATTGCCTACTACAAGGAAATCCTCTATAAATATACAAATAATCGACATAGTGGGAGTGTAGATACAATAGGCAGTCAATCTTACGTGAATATTTGTGTTCTTAAAATCAAACTGGTCAGTAACATAACTTACAAATATAATAGAATCCATAAAATATTGTTTAATCCAAGCTTTTCAAGTGAATTGTAAAGAAATAAATTTAAAAGTACAAGCCACTAATATGAACAATCAATTAAAGATACGAAAAGAAAGTAAAATTGCAAAAGAAAGGATAAAAAATAAATAAAAAGATTATTTTCTAAGGTATCTTTTTTTATATTTTATTTTATTATTTTTATTATTTTTAATTATCTTTCTTTTGTCACATTATCCACATTATGCCTAAGATGTAAGCCATTAGTGGTGTAAAGATGTGAACCATTAGTAGTGTAAGAGAAGAGCATGCCATCTTCTTCCTTTAGCGAGCAAGAATGATTTTCAATGATAGAGGCAATTACATATGGACCCGATCATAATTTTTAGAAATTTATTTTTTTCCTTTATTTACATGAGAGAAATACCGTAACAATCATTTTTTTCCAGATTCAAAGATAGATTCCTTAGTATTTTTATCAAAATATTTGTAATAGTTTGTTGTGTTTTTCTTTTTAAATTAGAAAAAAACATAATTTCTTTGTTCTTCAAGAGACAATACGGAATTGAATCTCATAGGGATATCTCTTGAATTCAATTCTTCATCTTGGAAAGATAATATGAGAAAAACTATATCGAGTTCAATGCAAATAATACCCTCTTGACCATAGAGAAATTGAAAAGGTGTCTGTCTAATAGTGGTTTAAGTGGTAGTATGGTTTTCCCACAAGGCATATGGAAATTGGGTATGCCATTGGTGGGGTTTATCACCAATTATATTTTTCAAAATGTTAACCAAAGTTTTGTTGGTAGAATCATATTGTTCACTCCCCTAAGCGTAATAGGTGGACGACGTTAAATTTTTTACTCCAAATATGATGCAAAAGTGAGTTAATTTGACATGAATGTTAATATATTATCAGAAAACATTTTAATTAGTAAAGCAAAATGGGAAAATATATCAGTTTCAATGAAACATATTACCTACTCATATTTGGTGTGTTTAAGGGGAATTGCCTCAAACCATTCCCTAAAGTAATATTTAGCACTTATGATAAAAATATTTCTAGTAAAGAGGGTTGATTAACAAGCCCTATAAAATCAAGTACTAAATTCTGGGTGAAAAGACATGTCACGATAGTTCCACACAAATAATATTTGTATTATCTTCCAAAGATAAAAATACATCACGCTTATATAGTGTTTATGAGATCCAACTATTTCTAATCTTGGAGATTGTTGTTGAGAGAATATCTCAACAACCTACAACAAACCAAACCAACTATATTATTGTAAGTGTTAATTATAACACCCTCTCATAACACTTACATAATTACAAAACTAAGATTACAATCAATAATCAAATAGACATTTTTTACATTGATCTTGTCTCATATGGTTTTCATCAATAACTCTACCCACTCTATAGTCTTTTGGACTATGTTCTTTCTTCTCCACAACTTTGATCTTACCAATTGACTCATTTGAGATACAACTACCTCCCACCATCATTGACATATTTATAAGACTGACACTTCTTAACATACTTTTTCCAGACACTGTTCCAATGAAGAAGTCTGGATACTAAACCATTCTATGGACAAGATCCCATCTGATGAAACCATAACATGATGCGTCTACCAATTATCAAGGAAATCCTTTTAGGTATCAAATATCTCCAACAGTGAGTCTTACAAAGTGACTTGTCTAACACACAAAGATCTCGGTCTTACAAAGTGACCTGTTTAACACACAAAGATCTCATACTACAACTAATGGTTGTTTTTCTTGAGTTTCTAAGCGCCAAGATTCACAAACCATAACATAAACCAGTGCGTTCAAGGGTTTCGGAGCTCCAAGAACCACTAGTGTAGATTATGTTAAGTTGTTCTGTAAAAAAAATTTACACATTTTAATTTACAAATAATAAACCTATGCAAAATATAACATACTTTCACTGCATATTTGAACACCGCTCTTCAATCTGTGTTCCAATACTTAATGGCCTGGTGCTGCACGTCTGCATGTTCCCATTAAAAATATTGCATCACGACACGCTAGTCTCCAAATATTCCAAATATTGAGAAATACATTCTCCGAGACATTGATAGGTCTGCACCCACAATGACTACAACTGCCTCATTGGAAAAGAGTGCCATAGTCATAGCTCATGTCTCGAAGGTCATAATGCTCAAAGCACACCAGTCGCCTTCAAACTGAGTTACTTCTTCCAGAAAGCGTCCATCTTAGCTAGATTTATCTGACTTGCAGGAAAGAAAAAATATGGAAAGATGTGGATCATATGATAATTTTCTACCAAAGAAAACCAAATATTTGCAGAACAATTGCGCAGGAAGCGAATAAAATATTTGTGTACACAACTGGAATATATATAGCCCGCTACTCATTAGAAAGCTCGAGGAAAATATGCGACAACTAAAGAGAAAGAGATACAATATATTGGAAATCCATTGTCACGAACTCGAAGATCTCAACTCCAGGTCGCCCATGTGTTTTTCTTCGTGCATAGTGCATATTACACCACTATCGGTCTCTCTTCTACGATGATTTCTGCAGCACTTGAATCAGATCATGCATCCATCTCCTAAATGTTTCACGATTGATGTAGCGCTAACAACGATTTTGACAGCAGCAGATTCTTCATGTGGGATATCAACAATGGGTTCTGCTAACAAATTCCTCTTCCGCGTTAATTTTCAAACCAAACACACAACAACACAGAAATTCAATACTCTTTTACTCTATTTATTAGTCTCAGGTCTTTCCCGTCATCTTCTTGATCATCCCGTGATGGATTTAAACCAGTACATGCTCTCATACCAAATTAAATTTTGGATGAGAATTCATGACATGATAGTTACATACAAATATTAGCACAGCCACAAATTCGTGGCTGGTAAACTTAGAAAGGATGGCTTGTAAAAAGAAAAAGATAGCTTGCAAAACCTGAACAGTTGGGAAAGAGAAACGGCCCAGAGGTGGACGGAATGAGTCGGAAGGAGTTGGCTGAAAGGAGGCAGTATGTCCATAACGTAGGTGAAGGCCAAAGGTTTAGGTTGGCCTAGAAAATGAAACCCTAATCACTCATAAGTGGCAATCAGCTAGCCACCATAGTAAATTTTAAATATGATTAAGTAAAAGTAAAAAAATAAACATGTAAACTGATGTCTTTATAATAGTGAGGAAGTTAGTAGTTGAAATAGCAATCATTGATTTATTGGGACTACTAAGAATATTCAATCTTGTCCATACAAAACTGATTAAGCACTAAAAACCTATTAAATGTGCCCATCATCAATAAGTGTACGTCTTTCGATGTAATTATTAGTATTATTTTCCAAAGAAGAAATACATCTCTCTTATATAGTGTTTATGAGATCCAACTATTTCTAATTTTAGAGATTGTTGTTGAAACAATGTCTCAAGAACCTACAACAAACCAAACAATTATACTATTATAAACTTTAATTCTAACACTATTATTACTATATTAGTATTATTATGTTGTTTTTGAATTTTTTTAGATAAATTATTATGTTGTTTTAAGTTTTTTGGAGATAAATTTAATGTTGGTTCTTTTATAAGTTTCATATATAGTTTATTTCTAGAAAACTCAAACATATTATAATGACAAAATGTGAAAACTTACACATTTATATTCTAATATTATTAATTTGGTTTGGTGAGTAGTTGTTATGGAAGAGGGAAAATCAATTTATGATAAATTTTAATAAAATGTTTTGTTATTAATAATATATTGTTGTTTATATATTTATAAATTAAACAATAAATTTGGTCTAATTTGGGTAGTTGGGAGGAATGTTTGTTATCCTTCTGATGATGATGATGAAGTTGCTTAATGTCCATTGAGACAAGATTTGGTATATATACCTTAAGAAGGGTAAGGGATTACTCAAATTTCTTTAGACTTTTATTTCTATGCTAAAAATACACATTAAGAAAAGCATTCGAAGATCACCATACTTTTGATAAGTTACAAGGTTAGGAAGGTGGGTATTGTGACAAATATTTTGAGATTGTGATTTAATGAAAAACATTCCAAGATCACCATAGTTTTGATAAGTTACGGGGTTAGGAAGGTGGGTATTGTGACAAATATTTTGAGATTGTGATTTAATTTGCGTATAGCCTAACATTATAAGAAAAAGTGGTTTTCATCTTCAAGCCTCTTAGTGTCACAAAGATGATAGAATCTTTAAAGTCACAGTGTTTTGGGAATTGTCCAATGCCCAATTTCACTATGTAGATCATTAAAGTTTGCTCTTTTTTTAGCAAAGTTAATTTTCTTCTTTATACTAATAAAAATAGAGAAACACTTTTGATCTTTTACACTAAGATTAATCACATCTTTAGAGTATCTTAATTTCTTTTATCCTCTAATTTCATATAGTACCACAAATTCTTATTTGAAATATTATTATTAATATTTAACAATTTTATTTTTATTAATATATTATTAAAACTTAAAATTAATTCAATTAAACAATTAAAAAAATTGAAATGAATTATAATTAACTATTTTATTATTTTAATTATATTTTATTATTATGTTTTTTTTTAATGTATTAAGGTTCATAATCTTCCAATCTTGAAAGAAGATAATCTTCAAATATTGAGAGAAAACATGAGATCAAAAATATATACCTCATCATTCAATTGTATTTAAATTTCTGATCCATAACATCATTATTTAATTGTATTTAAATTTCTGATCCATAACATCTTTATTTAATAGATGACTCCCACGTACAACACGTCTTAAACGAGGAAGCATATCTTAAAGGAATAGTAAATTTTTTTATTTTTATTAAGTTAGCATTTTATTTTTAATTATATTGTTTTAACATATTCTAAAGAAGACAATATACTTCAACTGAATAGTTAAATATTTTATTATTATTAATATATATTTTTAATTTGATATATAATTTCATTATTTAATAGAGGATTCCCACATACAACATATCTTAATTAACGAGACAACATACCTTGACTTAATAGTTAAATATTTTTTATTATTTTATAAATTATATTTTATAAAATAAAATGTAATATTATTTGATGATGATTATGGTGGTTAATATTTACTAAGATTAAATTTGGTTTATCATTATGAAAGTCAAGGAATTAGTTGGTTTGCTTTAAAATTTTATTTTTGTACTTAAAAATCTTTAAAAGAAGTATTTTTAAATCATCATATTTTTTTAAAATATTGGTTTTGCAACAAATATTTTGAATTGGTGATCTATTATAGGTGTATTTGGGACATTTTAAGAGAAAATAATTTTCATATGCAACCCTCTTAGTGTCACAAAGATGATAAATACTCTCTACCTACAATGCTTTAGGAATTTTCTAATGCCATGTTTCACTATGTAGATCACAAGAGTTTGTTGTTATTTTAGCAATGTTGATTTTCTTATTTATACTAGTCAAAACAAAGAGATACTTTTGATATTCTAGATTGAGGATGATCACCTATAAATAATTATATTAATTTTCCTTTTTCCTCTAATTCTTTATCAAAGTGCAATTTCTCCTTAAGTTTAGATGTAATGATATTTTTAATATGATCATTATTCCATAGAGTGACCCCAATGATTTAACTAATACATGGCATCATTATGCGAACACTAGTTTAGTCATAAGTAGTTTTGAGTGGAGTTTGAAGCAATATTAGGAGGCCTCTTATCTTCCATATTGTTTATCTTGTTCTTGTAAATTGTGTACCTTATCATAGTTGTTCTCATAAAGAGTGAAATACTTGAATCTATGAAGAGGATAAGATAGGGTGTGTTGCCTTTAATTTTGATATTATAAGTTATAAAACACTTGTATTTTCTCTATCTTTTTCCACGATTCTCTATAGATGATGCAACCCCAAAATTCACAACCATATAAGATAACACGAGTGATGATATTCTCAAAGAGGGGTTTATTCTTATCCATTTTCGAAAGCTCCATCAGTTTACGATTATTTCAATTCGTTAATAATCTTTCCATCCTCAATTTATCCTCTTCTCAATGCTGTATTTTTATTTAATCTTCTAATGAATATTGATGCCAAGATGTTGTTTTCATAGACCAAATTAGATTTAGTAATAATTTTAGATTTAATTATCACAACCTTTGTTTTTTCATTGTTAATAGTCATGCCCATACTAGAAAAAATATCCATGATAATCTTTAGTTGTCGGGATGATAGGGAATCATTTCCATAAGAAAAAAATCATTAGTATAAAGAAGAAGGATGTTGACTATACCAACTAGAGTTGGGCCA
>ML810449.1:28778-54991 GCA_009831015.1 Picea engelmannii
ACAAAGCTCATGACATTGATATACAAATTTAACAAAAACAAGAAGAAGAAGCAGACAATCAAATCATTCTTTCTTGTTCTGTACACTTCCAAAACATCCAAAAGCAAACCCTAAACCATTAAAGCCATTTGATTTTCTCTGTGTAGAGGCATTGCTTTTGCTATAAAGCTGGGCTTGTCGTCGCCGGCCATTATCGCCACCACGGTGTCGTCCTCCTTAACATCAGAAGCTGTAAATCCATTCTTCTCACAGCACTGATGATCTGCTTCTGCTGCAGCGGATGTCGAAAACTCAGAGTTGATAGTATCATGGGAGCGCATCTGATTCAAGTAGGAGCATGCGATAATGATGAGAGCAAAAAGTATAAGTGTTAGCATCAGAGCCGCTCCTCCCAGCACGTATGGAGCCGGCGACTTCCATGAGAAAATCGCTGTTCCATTTCCATTACCATTCCGGGAACTGCATTCTGCATAGTTATCGCCATATTCGCAGAGTTCTCTGTACGAGGACATTGGGCAGCAACATCTTGCGATAAGCTTTACCTGCCATGCATTTTATAACCTGCGATGCATTTTATAAGAAGTAAAATACAGTAAACATTCTCGATATTTGAACTCCTTTCAGCGTCGATTCTCCACGTCTCTGCTTTGCAGGGAAAATTATTGACACGTTGTATGGTGTGCATTTATGTATGTTGGGACATGCTTAAATTCAGTTATTTCTTCATGCATATATTTCGCTAGGGAGGCTAGATTTGGTTAGCGCCAAGGTTCCTCCACATGGGATGAATGAACTGTCACAGCTTTTTTCCACGTGGAAAGGGAATTGCCTATAACAATTGACAGCTCATACAATTATATTGTTTGTGATAAAAAAAAAAGTTGCTACAGGTTCATATTTGGCTATGATGTTTTCCTCTAGCAGATTCAGAATGTCACTCCCGGCATTCTGGCCAAGGGTTCCCAAGAACAGATAATTTATTTAAAGTTCACATTCTAACACTATATATGGACTCTTGTTTGAAACAATTAAATTAGTTGATACAAATTGATTTATTTCATTTATAAATATTTAAATTAGATATATTGACATAAAGATAGTTAAATATTCAATAATATTGTTAAATATTATTGATAATATTGGTGGTATTGAATTGAGCGAACTCCTTAATATATATAAGTTACAGTGAAATCTTAATTAATTTATGTCTTGTATTTTTTTACTATTAATTTGAATTTGATTCCTTTAATATAAATGGAAGATTAATAAGTTTAACATTAATTAGTGGTGAAAATAAAAACTATTGAATCCTATAGAGTGATCAATAAGTTTAACATTAATTAGTGGTGAAAAAAAAAATTATTGAATCCTATAGAGTGAGAAAGATCAATAACATTAACATTAATTAGTGGATCAATAAATTTAACATTAATTAGTGGTGAAAAAAAAAATTATTGAATCCTATAGAGTGAGAAAGATCAATAACATTAACATTAATTAGTGGTGAAAATAAAAACTAGAGTGATTAATATTAATTAGTGGTGAAAATAAAAACTATTGAATCCTATACAGTGAGGAAGTTTAATAAGTTTAACATTAATTAGTGGTGAAAATAAAAACTAAAATAATGAATAAGATTAACATTAATTAGTGGTGAAAATAAAAACTATTGAATCCTATAAAGTGAGGAAGATCAATAAATTTAACATTAATTAGTGGTGAAAATAAAAAACTATTAAACCCTATAGAGTGAAGCATAAACTTGTTAGAAATACATTTCATTCCAAGAATTAAGAAAATAAAAAATACATTTATAAAATTGCATATATGTAAAATACTTAATAAATTGAAAAAAAAAAGTTTGTATTAACATGGATGTGTGACAAAATGTCTCAACGAAATTATGACATTGTTTTCTATATGGTTTAGGCATGTTGTATTCGTAGGATATCCTCTAGCTGTGCCACACGAGATAGAGTTATGATGAGAAATATTTAACTTGACAATAAGAACAAAGGCAATGACTTTTAGGCTATTTTCGAGCTTTCCCATTTATGACATTATGAATTTTCTATGTAACAAGGGTCAATGTTCATTCAAAACATAGACCTTTTTGTTGAATTCATTCAAAACATAGACCTTTTTGTTGAATTGGTAAGTGTCGTTTCATATAGATGTTGGTATAATTATTATCTTTGTTTATTTCATAATAAAATTGTTCACTAGATTTTGTGCACCTCTTTTTATAAGTTTAGGATGTCTCACTTGGACAAATCTCTTTCATTTTAAATGGGATGTCTCACTTTGGAAACATAAAAATTTTAAGAGATTTGTTAAATCTTTCTTTCATTTTAAAATGCGATTTGTTAAATTTATTTTTCATTTTAAAATAATAAGTTTGGGATGTCTCACTTGGAAACATAAAATTTGCAATAGGATGTTTCACTTGGAAATATAAAAATTTTAAGAGATTTGTTAAATCTCTCTTTCATTTTAAAATGTAGTGTTGTTTATATAAACAACTTTATTATGATATGGTAGTAAAACAAAATTGTTGTTTAAATTTTTTTGAAATTAAGATTATCATATTATAATAAGAAAATTGTTGTTAATTTATTTTTCTATATTACTTACAAGTTTATAAAAAAGATAAAAAAACAAAAAAAAATGCAAAGAATAATATTACTTGTGGGCGTTTCTATGAAAATTAGAGTCGAAAAAATGGCAATGGAATGGAGGAATGCACGTAGTATGAATGCATACATGTTCTAAGAAACGTGAATGTATTCTTGAAAACACACACATTCCTAATCCTACAACCCTGGTGCTCACCGATTTTCCACACAAACTTTCCAATTAGAATTTTGTAGGAATGTGTGCATGGTCATATACTAAGCATACACGTGCTCAGAAATGCACACATTCATAAGTAGAATTTACCATGTGCTTTAGAATGCACACACACTCCTAAGTATGAGCATGTGCACTCCCTAGATCCTTCAATCATTTTTTGATTTGGATTTATGAGCAGAACGAAATGAATAACAGAGTGAATATAATAACACAGAGATATGGAGAACAACAACATATATCCAGTGAACAATAAACTCTATTGAATAAATGACATAGGATGAAACTGTAAAACTGCATAGCTGAAAATAACTTGATCGAATGGGGGTAGCTATATTTGAGAAGAGTTGTGGTTGTTATGCGCATTTGTCTGAGCATAATGATTACAATCAAGCTCCAGAGGCCTTTTTAACATTACTCATGAATGCCAAAACCATAGACATCTAAAAACCTAACCCTAGGAGATGAAACACCAAAAGTTATGTGGGTCCTGATGGGTAAGTTGGTACCTCAACTTCATGGGGTCGTAACGTTTGCATACAACCTCTGTTTTAGGCACGTGATAGCCCGTTGGAAAGGTATTTTCAAGAACTACACATTATGTCATTAAACTTTGACTTTGTCTACAGTTTGACTATGGCAAGCCAAAAAAACACTATTTAGGGCCCCAAAATGACCCTAGAAGTACAGAAAGATGTGTTGACATGAAAACATCCAAGATAAACCAGTTGGATTAGGTGGGTAGCCATCAATCTCCATATGGAAGCTGTGTAGGGATTTAGACAACCCCGAAAGTGTAGAACCCACAATTACAAAGAAGTACAGAAGAATGTGTTGAACTAAAAATTTTCAATAGGAGCCAGTTGGAATAGGTGGGTGGCCACCAATATCCACCTAGATCATTCCTCCCCCCTTAGGAAGCAATGGTATCAATTGCGCTGAGTTCCCCCATCAAGTGAGAAAACTTCTACTAAATTTGGCCTCGAGTGAGCCACTTTCCTTAGTGGAGGAGCTTCCCTACCTTGACAACCCGATAAAGTTGGATCCTTTGCTGGAGAGTGCCCTTGACCTATGTGTCCACTATCTGATCAATTGATGTTTGTTCCATGCAGTCAGGGTTGAGCTCTATTGGTGTCAACTATTTTGCGATCTCTGAGGTGTCCAATAATGATGGAAAATATGGCCGAAGGAGGTACACATTGAACACTAGGTGTAAGCCAAGGAATGGTGGAGTGTTGAGCTCAAAATCATTGCTACCCATAGCCTTGGTGTTAGTGTAAGACCCATAGATAAGTGGGAGGAGCTTCTGATGGAGCCCTGTAAGGCACTCTTTCTGCAAATGTAACCAGACCTTGTCTCCCACTTGAAACTGGTGTGGTACCTGGCATTGATCATGGCATTGCTTGTACTTAGCATTGGATTTCTACAAAATATCATGGACCTGTAGGCAACTATGCTAAATTTTCTCAATGAATCTAGTTTCTTTGGCGGCCTCAGACTAAACATGGAAAGAATCTATGTGTGTTGTTGCCATAGGTAATGCAACATCAATGGGACCCAAGGGTTGGAATCCCAGCCCCACCTGAAAGTGGCTATGGTCGATGGAGCTATGGAGAGCTCTATTATAGCTATGTTGAACATAGGGAAAACTCTCATCCCATGTATGCCGATGATTAGATTTATAAATGCGCAATATGTGCACAGTCATCCAATTGATGATGTTTGTTTGGCCATCGGTTTGAGGGTGGAATGTAGTGGATTTAGTGAGCTTGGTGTCCAACAATGACCAAAGAGTCGACCAAAATGTGTTGAGGAACATGTTGTCTCGATTAGATATGATGGTCTATAGTATCCCAAAATGGTCCCACACTCTTTCGAAGAAGAGCTTGGCAGTATCTATCACGGTGATGCTCTTCCTGCAGGTTGTAAGAATGACCATCTTTGAAAACCAATAAACTACCACAAATACACAATCATTCCTTGCTTGGTGGATGGAACACCAGACATGTAATCCATTGAGATGGATTACCAAGGCCTCTCAGGAGTAGGAAGAGGGGTGTATAAGCCTTGCTTCTTGATAATTGGTTTGACAATGGAATAAGTAATGTAAGATCTGATATACTTGCTGACATCCTATCAAAGTTTTGGCCAATAAAATTATTTATGTAGAACAACAACAGTTTTCTCCATGCCAAAATGTCCTTCCATTCAACTGTACTAAGCCTCCCAACTCATCTTTGCATGCTCACTTGCAAGAAAAGAGAGATGGCCCGGATGACATAACAGTCCATCCTGAATGTGAAAATTGGTGACATTTGCACCTGTACCCAAGAGATTATAGGTGGTGGCGAAGTACAGATATTGTTGATAAATTTGGGGCCACTCAGATACCTCATGCCCACAGGAATAGATCACGGTGGTGAGTGTAGCCACAGGATGTCGACTGAGGAAGTCAACGAAACGATTTGTGCTCCATGTCTTATACTTGATGTTGAGATGGAACTATTGCAGGTAGGTGGACCACTTATGACAGTGATCGTTCTGCAACTTCCATTGTGTCTGTATGAACTACAAAGGCTTGTGATCAGTGTGGATGATTATCTCATTTCCCAGAATGTAATGTTTCTATTGACGACGAGCTTGTACAATGGAATACATTTCCTTGTCATAGGTGGGGTGTTTCTGGATAGTATCTGAGAGTGTCTCACTATGGTATTCTATCATATGATCGTGTTGAGTCAGAATTTCCCCTACATCATAGTCAGATGCATCAGTCTCAATCTCAAATGGTTGTTGTAGATCGGGTAAGGAGAGTACTGGAACTGAGCACAAGCGATGCTTTAGATCATGAAATGCTTGTTGTTGTTCCTTCCCCCACGCAAACTTTTCCCTACCACTTCCCTTGGTCACTTGGCTGAGGGCCCATGCAATATGGGAGAATCCCAACACGAACCATAGGTAGAAGTTGGCAAGTCCCAAGAAGATTTGAAGCTCATTTAGTGTGGTCAGACTGGCCAGTCATGGATTACTTGGATCTTAATTGAATCAACATGTACTCCATGCTCATCAACAATGTAGACCAAGTATTAGACCCTGTTCATGACAAAGGAGCATTTTTCCAAGTTGGAATATAGCTTGTGCTGCTAGAGAGTGTTCAAAACCTCTTTAATATGCTGCATGTGGTCCTCCCAAGTTCTATTGAAGATGAGGATGTCATCCAAATATACCACCACAAAATAGTTGGTCAAGGGTCTCAATACATCATCCATCAACCTCATGAAAGTGGTTGGGGCATTTGTTAAGCTAAAGGGAATGACCAACCATTCGAAGAGACCTTCTTTAGATTTGAAAGTTGTCTTCCATACATGAGTTGGTTTGATGAGAACCTAGTGGTATCCATAATTTCGGTCAATCTTGCTGAAGAAACTTTCCCCCTTAAGTTGGTCAAGAACGTCGTCAATTTTAGGAATTGGGTATCGGTTCCTGACTATGATTTTGTTTAATGCTCTATAATCAATTCAAATCCTTCAGGTATTGTATTTATTCTACACCAGTACAATAGGGCTTCCACAAGGGGAGGAGATGGGACTGATGTGCCCCTTTTGAAGCAACTTTTGGATATGATGCTTGATTTCATCATTTTCCATTAGTGAGTGACGATAGACTGGTCCATTAGGAAGAGGTGCATCGGGGGTTAGATCAATTGGATGCTTGACTTGGTAGTGTGTCAGTACCTCAGTGGGTGAGGAGAAGATGTCTCTGTACTCTTCCACGATCCTGTCCACTTGATTTTTCTACAAAGAGAGGCTCTATGTAGAGGCCACATATGTGGCGACAACCTTCTGCTTACTGTGAGCACGGATCACAAAGAAGACAAAATTCTCGGTCTGTGAAATGATCTTACAACATTTATTAGTAGAGATTTAAGAAATACTGGTAGGTGACGCTACCTCTAGTATCCTATACGATTTTCTACCCAAAGTAATAATAACATTGTGGGGTCTAGACTCATACACAACATATCACTTCCATAAATATGGTTGGCCTAAAATAACATCACAAAATTCAAGGGGAGAAATATCACAGTATAAATCGCCATTGAAAGGTTTGATTCGATAGGGCAGACAACACTATTGGCTGACACAAACATATCTTCCTTGGCGAAGCCAACCGATAGTATAGGTTGCAGGTGCAGTGTTGTAGAAGGTCTAGTTGCTTGACGACCAATGTTGACATCAGGTTCTTCTAACTACCACTATCTACAATGAAATGAAGCACAACCCCCTTTACCCACATCTGTGAGTGAAAGAAGCGTTCCCCTTCCTCTGGTTCTTCTAGTTTTCTTGGATGGAATTTGGTGGTAGCGACAGTGGCACTCGGTTCAATATTGATAATCCACTTCCCTCCTTCTAGATTTTATTTCGAGTTGGAATCTTCCTCTGATTCATAATCTTTCAGCTCGACCACTAGTGACTTCTTGGAGTGGAATTCTTCGGTGTTTTTCCAAGGGATTTTATGGTATTCACACCATTTTCCCATGTCCTTTTTTTACTTCTCATTACCCTTCTTGTGTTGTGGCTTGGACTGGTTGTCCTGAGAGTTTCCATATTTCCGCTATCCCTTTTTTTGTGGGTTAGGGCCGCCTTTTCCCTGCTTTGGCTGTGAGGAGTTTGCAAATCTAAACTCTCGCCTCTTCTTCTTAAAAATTTTCTCGATCTTGATAACATATATATAAGTCGTACCAAATGATGTGATGTCCAAGAAATCCATTTATGTTTGAATGTATATATTCATAAAACCACGGTATTTGAGAACCAGATGTCACTCAAAGTCTTTGATACCCAATTTGGTGTACATGGTATGGAAAATATTGGTGAAATATCATACTGTTTGGTCCCTTTCCTGACGCAGGGTGGTCCATCTTGTGTACTGGTCCTCGTAGCTTCAAACACGGCAGTATTGTTCTTTAATGGCATCCTTGAAGGAATCTCATGTGGGGGCAACCAAAAATATTGTAAAATAATCTATGGCCCTTTGCTTAGATTAAGTATCCCACCAGTCCTTGACATGGGGGATGACCTTGAGAAGTGAAAAAGTAATATTTTCCCTATCGAAAAAATTGTGGACCAAAAAAATACCCTTCAAGAAGATTCAACCCTTTATCTACAACATCCACATCTATCATTACTTCAAATAATGGAATATCAAAATTTACATGTACCTTGAAGGGGGTTTCATGGTCGCTTGATGAAGATACATCTCTTGTGGGAAACCGTTGAAGGATCTATGGAAATTTGTCCATCATATCATTCCTTTGTTGCACGAGGGCTTCATTGAGAAAAATTTTGAAAGGATATCCAGCTCCGTCATATTTCTTTTTTCCCACATGGGTGTTTTTTGGGCTCGGTGCGACCGATCCTTCAAAGGATCGACTAGTTCAAGTCCCAACTTCTTATACCCAGATCTTGTCGGGGACATGCACAAAGAAAAATAAATGAAGAACAAAACGCCCTGATATCATTGATCCAGATTTATGAGAAAAACAGGATGAATAATAGACTCAATACAATAACATAGATATACGGAGAGCAACAACATATATCCAGTGAATAATTACTTCTATTTAATAAATGAAATAGGTTGAAACTGCAAAACTGTAGAACTAAAAACAACTTGCTCAAATGGTGGTAGCTATCTCTGAGAAGAGATGTGGCTACTACGCACATCTGTTTGAGAAGAATGATTACAATGATGCTCTAGAGGCCTTTTTAACTTTAATCATGAATACCAAAACAATAGACATCCAAAAACCTAACCCTAGGAGATGAAACACCAAAATTTATATAGGCCCCAATGGGTAAGTTGGTACCTCAACTTCCAAGGGTCGTAACTGTTGCATACGACCTTCGTTTTAGGCACATGATAGCCCGTTGGAAAAAAGGTATTTTTGCAAAATACAAATTGTACCATAAAACTCTGAACTTGTGTACAATTTGACTCTGGCAAGACAAAAAACATTCTTTAGGGCCCCAAAACATCCCTAGAAGTACAAAAGGATGCATTGACATGAAAACATCCAAAATAAGTTAGTTGGATTAGGTGGGTAGCCACCAATCACCATCTAGAATCTTTGTAGGGCTTCAGACAACCCCGGAATTGTAGAACCCACAATTACAAATAAGTATAGAAGACATGTTGAACTGAAAAATGTCAATAGGAGCCAGTTGGAATAGGTGGGTGGCCACCAATATCCACCTAGATCATTTTTCCTCTACCTTCATGTCAATTACAATGTATAGGTTTATTCATACACATATATACTCTAAATAATTATCTCTATTAGAGACCCCATAGTCAAGATAATCCCCACTGAGGGTATTCAGCTAGAGCACTTAGGAAGTGATAAAGAATCACTTGTTACATCCTTGTAAGATTTAAAACTTTGATAGATTATACAAAAAGATTTGGCAGGGGACTCCTACCCCAAAAAATGAAATAGGGGATCCTAGTCAGCATCCCAATGCAACAAACAACTAGTTCCTACCATTTCCATGACCCTAAGACACATATCTACTACTCAAAACCACATAGTGGCATCGACGTCCCTAACAATAGACCATGCGAACAAACAAAAACTTGAACCCATGCATCTAAAGAAAAAAAGGACACCTTGAAACCATGTCCATAACCTCCCAAGTGTATCCTTTAGATCTTAGTAGTAATATTGGCACCATCAGGAGATTTGGAGACATATGTATTGGTCTTATGGAAAAGGGGAGAGAGAGAGAGAGAGAGAGAGAGAGAGAGAGAGAGAGAAGGTAAGGGGAGAGAGAGGGAGGGAGAGAGAGGGAGAGGTATTGAGAGAGAGAGAGAGAGGAATGGATATATAGAGGGAGAGTGAGGGAGAGTGGCG
The DNA here is from genome assembly GCA_009831015.1 of Picea engelmannii. Lineage (NCBI taxonomy): Eukaryota > Viridiplantae > Streptophyta > Pinopsida > Pinales > Pinaceae > Picea > Picea engelmannii. Next base: position 38,542 of record ML810449.1, read on the forward strand.
GAGGGTTCGAGGGATGGAGGGAGAGGGAGAGAGAAATAGAGGGGAGGGGAGGGGGGAAGGTGGAGATATAGGGGGAAAGAGTTAGTGGTGTAGAGAGAGGGAGATATAAAGGGAGGGAGAGAGAGAGAGAGGTAAAGACATAGGAGGGGAGTAAGATAGGGGAAGACAGAGAGAAGGAGAGAGGGGAAGAGGGGGTAGATATAGAGGATGAGAGAGAGATAGGTAGGATGGGAGAGAGATAGGAGGAGAGGGGGAAGGTGGAAGAGAGAGAGATTTAAAAAGGAGGAGAGACAAAAAAAGAATGTGAGAGTGATGTAGGGGGATAAGGAGTGATAGGTGAGAGAGAAAGAGTGAGAGGAAGAGCAAGAGGGGGTTAAATAATTACAACAATAATAATGGAGAAAATATACTAAACAATAATGCATACTCAACTCAATGGTTCTCATTACCGAAGCATATATTTATACATAGGAAGAGATGTCTCAGAAACCTATCATGTCCTACAATCTCTCAAATATCACTCATTAATTCACTCAACAAGTATGATCTCAATATCACAAACATCTCTATGATATACGATTACATAAAAAAACAATAATGTCTAGAACATACAAAACAATCATTCTTTCAAGATTTCTCCTCCATATTGATCATTTTGAAATATTCCAAGATCATCTATGAATTTGCAAAACTTTTCATTTGGTAGTTCTTTGGTCAATATATCTGGAAAATGCTCTTTGTTCTACAATACATGATCTCTATCACACCTTATTGAACCAAATATCGAAAAAAATGATATTGAATATCAGTATGCTTGGTCTTCTTGTGAAAAAGTGGATTCTTGGTCATTTGAATAACACTTTGATTATCACGTATCAACTGAGTGAGTTTCTCTTGTTTCTCATGTAGATCCTCCAGAATTATTCTTAACCAGACTTCTTCACAAGTTATTGTCACTGCGACTTGACTTTATACTCTACCTCTGTTGTGGAGTGAGAAATTGTAGGTTTATTTTTAATACTCCAAGCAACTTCTACTGAATCCATGCTAAATGAATACCCTAAAGTTGATTTCATGTCATCCATGCAATCTTCCCAGTCTGAATCTGTATAAGCAATCAACCTAAAATATTTTGTAGATCTATATACTAAACCATAGCCAACTTTACCATGAAAATATCTCAAAATCATATTAACCTCTTTCCAATGTAATTCCTTGGGGTATGATGTTGGCACTGCGCACGATTGTAAGACCCTAGGTTCAAGTTATTAGTTGACTAACAAAACCCTTTAGACACAGTCCCTTTCAGAATCACTTGCATGCGTAGATGAAGTCTCACCCAAGGTATCTATTGGGACTACAAGAATCAGGTTTCTGCAGTAGTGAGGAAATAGGAGGTGATCATTCTATTCATTCTTCCTTATTAGTTATGTGCACAAAAAATTTTCTTTATCCTTCTTGATTTTCTTAGAGATTCCATGTTCATATTACCATTATATTCTCAATTACAACATATCCCATTTCTTTACCATTCATATCATTTGTGCAATGATTATACATAAGGAAATTCTAATCTAATAAACATTCAAACAGAATCCATGAACAATCACAAAAAAAACATTTAACACAATATGTAATGTGGTTCACCCAACTCTGGGCTATGTCCACAACGATTGACTTCTTTATTATGCATTTGGTAATTTCTTTAGGCTTGCATACTACGCTTACAAATATATATCATGATTGTATTTATATTCTCCTAGCCTAGACGCTCTACAGTGCAAGCCTCTCTCCCTTTACATCATCCCTTAACATTCAGACATCAATTCTCTCCCTTCCTAGCCTATCCTACCTCCCTTCTTACAGACAAGGGCTCTCGATAGCTTGGAACATACTCCACAATACTTCTCAAGAATAGCCACAAAAAGGAACCCAAACATATGAGGAAGAACCCCTATTCTTCCAAACCATTACATATTTGTACATCCATTCTAGGGCTTAACACCATACTTTTTTCATCCCAAAATCCTATTACAATGCATGACTACTCTAGTTAACTGGTTGTTCGGGTTGCTTTCACCTTCTTTTTCATCAGCATGCTTCTTTTTCACTCTGACTGTTGTTCTTCTTGCTTTTGCGCGTCCTTCTATCTTTAGCATGTCAGGATGTCATCCTTCCTTTTCTCTTGCTTTCTTCTCCTGCTTTATTCTCCACTTTATTCTTTGTGTTATTCTTCTTACTATGAACTGTACTTCTAGATGTACCTCAACTGTGCACTCCCTAGTCTTCCTTCTTCCTTTGCGCACCTCTTCTGCACACTTCTTCTATACTTAGGAGTTTTACCAAAATTGTTTCCCAAAACTTCCTGTCCAACATGCCCTGAAAAATCACTTGTGGCTTTTCCCAAGCCACTTAGGAATGTTGCCTACTCCTCCATGCTTCGATGAACCTTTGGGAGGATCCCTTGGATACCTCCACTTCCTTTTTTATTTTTTCCTCTATTTATGTGATCTCTTCATCCCCCTTCTCAATCAAGGCTATAAGTTTCTCTTCTACTTCATGGGATGTTTGCTTCACCTTGACTTGTGCAGTGGATAGTTCACCAATCACCCTCACTGCTTCTTCCTGCAACGGTCCTAAATGTTGGTGAAGTATCTTTTGTTTATCCCTCATATATTCCACTTCCACATATGACTGCCTCTCTGCAAAAATTGTTGTCATACATTTAGCTGGTGGAAGTGTAGTGATCCTCTCTTAATATTGTTAGGCATTTTCTTATGATTCTCTTAATTTTGCCTCTACAACCTTCATCTCTGGATCTTCCACTAAGACTGTCCAGATTTGTGAGCTCTCCTCATAGGGTTTTGTGCACTCTTCATCTATCTTCTTGATTTTTGCGACTATTGTCATTGACATTTTCTCTCTTCCTTCTTGTGGCATTCCTGGCATGCTTCACAGCTATAGATCCTCAATATTCAAGTGGAATCCCTTAATGATTTCACCAATCTTCAATACATGTTCTTTTGTAGTAGCCTCGACTACTATGGGGACTTCCAGAATGGCCTTGTATAATTTTTGTATGGTCGCTTGTGTTTTCTGCGCCATAATTTTTGTTTCATAATTTTCCTTAAGGTATTTCCTTACCCTTACCTCGACCTCATTTTTTTCTTTCATTACTTCTTCCACTCGGCCTTCAACTTCCTTCTTTTATTGGAGCATAACATCATATTGTTGTTGTAGCTGAGACAAACTCTTTTGTCCATCATTTTTTTCAGCTCTTGGTATGCTTCATCTCCTCGGTTCTTAATCTCTTGTAATAATCCTATTTTAAACTCTTTTAATATTTGTATCATCATCCTCGATACACTATATTTATGTGTCCTAGCACTCTCACCAATTCTTGTAATTCATGCGTTGGAAATTCAAGTGCTTTCGTCTCAATTTGGAGTGTTATGTACCTGGGTGATAGCTGGGTTAAGGATGGATGTGCAACCTTTTATTCCTTCCTCATAATTATGGATAGTCCTCCCTCAGTCCTATGCTCTTTTAATAGGTTGGAATCTGCTAAGAGATACTGGAGTGTTTCCAATTGATCCTCCACCCTCTATTGCTTCCCTACCTGTTTCTTCATTTCTTCCTCCATGATTTCCTCCATGACATCCCATAATTGCTAGCTGATGTTGTCCATATCATCATTGTTTAAAGTATAAATTGTGCACCCCTTAAATTATAATAGTTGATGTTCCTTGTGTGCTTTAGTATTCTTACACACCCCTCCTACTAGTTCCTTCCCCTTACCCTTCCTTTTTTCTCTTGCAATGGGGACTATCTCTTGAACTTCTACTGTTGATGGGCTAGGCATATTTCCTGTGCCATTTTTTATGATAGTTCCCCTACTCCTCATTAGGTCCTTCATCATTCTTATCATTCTCCCCTTCCTCTTATGGGTTCCCCATTTTCTCTGTTGGGGTTTTCCACCCATATTCCCAATCACTCACAATTAGGCATACGTCCTCCGATGTCAACCTATAGTTGGTTGGAAACCACTAGCATGTTGGGTCCTTATTTTCTTGAACATACATGTGGTGCACGCCTACTTTGAATCGCACAATGTCTTTGTATGTTTCCACTATCTCACCTGAGATGCGGGGTGTATGGTCAATTATATGCTTTATCTTATCAAAGTATACCAAAAAGGTAACATTATTTCCCTTTTTCCTCCTTTTGTTCGGTGTATTCCATAAGTTGGCATATCACATGGCCATACTAATTCTACCAACATTGTTCCCATGTGCTAATAGTAACCTGGTTACTGCCATCTGACTAGCGTAATTAAAATCAAAATCCATGCATAGTGAAATTGTGTTCCATTTTTTTGGGCCTCAATACAATATTGAAAATATTGGTTCACCAACAAGGTGGCCCAATTCATTTGAACCCCTTCTATGCCTTTTTCTGCAGTTGCAATTACTGTAGCTGATACTTCATCGTTTTGACATTTACATGGAAAATTGCAGGCCAACACCTACATCAGAAACTGAACATTGTCATCAATTATTTTTTTAGCATCCAATCCCCTTTCCCCCCTGAAAGTCTAGAACTTTTCCTTCATTGCTTTTGATAGGGATCTCTCTCCTACCTTGTTGAACAAAATGGTTAGATCCTCTCCAAATTTTGGGAGCCATGTGATCCACGTAATTAACATAGTATCAATTGACACTTGGGGGTCAAGCCATAGTGTCCCCCCATGGACACAACTGATTAGTAAGTTCACATAATCATAAATTTCCAGACTGCATCTGAAGTGTGTGTTATAGAAAAATTTTGCACACTCAATGCATCTTTATTTGATGTCCTTCCCTTTCCCTCTGTAGACTCAAGTTCCCCTTTTTTTTCATACTAGAGTCAAAAATTCATAATTGTGTACATATATGTGGGCCCCAGTTAGACAACTCGTGTATATGCAGGTTGCTCCATTACAACCCGCATACATCAGGTTTTGTGCTCAAAAATTAAAATATATGTTGGGTTTCCATGCCATCTCACGAGAAATACTAATTGGACCTCGTGACTTGGCATGGAAACTCGACATATTTTTTAAGTTTTGAGAACAAAACTCGATTTACTCGAGTTGTAATGGAGAAACCTGTGTATACATGATTTTTCTAACTTGGGCCCGCGTAAATGTACAAAATTTTGAATTTGTGACTCTGGAATGAACAAAAAGGGGAACTTGAGTGTGAAAAGGGAAAGGGAAGGCCATCAAAGCAAGATACATTGAGTTTGGAAAAAATTGGTATAACATTGTGGGATATCCATCATGTTTAGTATGTCCGACTTCTCCAATCCTATTTCCCATACGTGTGTCTCCATCACTATCCTTTTTGTTCCTAGTATGGTCTTAGCGCATCAATATTTTTCCCTATCCAACTCCAGTTATTTTTTCTCTTCGGTGATATCATGATCCATGAAATTGAGGCGGGTAACCTTGCCGAGAATATCTCCTTCAATGCATACACTATGTGGGACCGATGATGTTTTTAGAAAGTATTTCCACTCTGCTTTTACTTTGATTGGTGGTGCGTTATCCATCCTAGGTGGGATGTAATTTATGTGGAAGCTTGATTGTGAATTCAAAGTTGAAGCCCCATGTACTTCCTAAACCTTTGGTGCATATTATTTTCACTTTCTCAACCCGAAATCAATAGCCCACAAGAAATAGAAAGGAGAAAGACCATCTCTTTCCAGTAGTATGTAGCTTGACTTCCTTGAACTTCTATGGAGGGCTTGAATACCTCTCGTAGGCCTGATCTCAACGATATCAACAATTACATACATAAATGGAAGTCGGTCGATTTTAATACGCTCGACTAGAAGAAACAGATCGGTACAACATGGAAATGATTTACATTGTGCCACTGTTGATGGCACTCTAAATTTTGGCAGGGCCATTGTCCTATGAAACAAGTTCCTTGACTCACTCTGTGGTTGTTCTGTTGTAGATGTATTTTGGCTCCAAATCACTCATATTTTCTCTATTTTTCTCTGGTTCACTCTCTCTTGCATGCAACTCTTAGTCACAATGTTTTACGCTTAGCGACCTTCAACTATTTTTGTGCTTGATTTCCAAATGTGCATGTCTTATCATTCCTTAACTAAATTTTCCTATCATCCAATAGGGTTGACGAATGGTTAAATAAATGTGGATTTATTACCAAATCTGTCATGTGATTTTTCCCTCATACTGCTAATCTATCATGATTTCTGATGGATTTTACCATTTAAGATTATACTGTGTCTTTATTATCTTTCATTTCCCTATTATCGTCATTGTTTCCATGCTTTGATGCTTTCAATGGTCTTGTCAATGCCAAACTGTGCAACTATTCTTTCTTTTGCATCTATTTGCTTCATAGTATTTTTCTTATGTGTATTATTTTCTAAACTGGCACAATTCCATTCTGCTATTTGATAATGATTCCTTCTGCGCCAAATCTTATGTCCTTGTTCTTGAAATTTGTTTTCCTTTTCCTATATCTACTTTTTAGTTGTTTTTTCTTTCTTTTTCTAATTTTATATGCTTTTATCTGTTTTATGTTCCTACTATAGTACAATTACTATGATACATGTGTTCGAGCACAACCCCGATTACTACAGAGACTCTCGGTCATCTCTATAGAGTTTCAACCAATTTCAACTGACCATTCCTCCAAGGACTTATGCATTTAGGGTTTCCAACTTCGCGACACCTGTCTCTATTACATGATCAATCACATAGGTTCCTAACCAATGCAATCTAAACTTCCCTAGATGCTGCATAAATTTACTATCATAAAGTAATACTAAGTCTCACAATTGAAACTTTTTTTTTTTAATGTGTCAATCATGCCAATCCTTCTCTCTTGCATTCTAGACTTGTTTAAGGAAGCTTGCGCAAATCGATATTCCTCAAGCTATACTAGTTGTGATAGCCTCTCCTCTATTGTGCTAGAGTCTGAAAGATCACGTATTGCTATAATGTGCAGGATAAGTAGAATAAACTCTATCGACATCACTTCTTCTTTCCCATAGTTAAACTTGAAAGGTGTATGTACTATCAACTATTTACTTGTATTCATGTAAGCCCATAACACTACAGGAACTCTTAAGTCCCAATCATCTCCCCCTACAATATATTTTTTTGTCAAATCATTCTCTAAGGATTTTTTGAAAGATTCCACTATCCCATTATCCCAAGGATGATATGGGGTACTCTTATGATGATGAATTTGAAATTTCTCGGTCAATGCTGCAATTGTATTATTCAGAAAGTGTGTTCCTTGATCATTGAGTAAGATGAGAAAATATCCAAACTATGTGACTACATTCTCGAACAAAAATCGCGTAGCAATCTCTGTGGTACAGTTTGTAACTGGGGATACTTCTTCCCATTTCAAATACTCCATCATAGTGATTATGTACCTTTCCCTAGATATGTTTTCTTGCATCATAACCCGTGGATTCAAAGGAATTTCATCCCTCCTGGATGGTTTTCCCACTCTTTGACAGATGTCACATGACTGGCAATATTCCTTAGTGTCTTTGTGAAACATGGGCCACCAAATTTCTATGCACAAAATATTTTGTGTAGTTTCTCTCCCTACTATAATGTCCTCTTGCAATATCGTCATGCACTTCTTTTAGTATCATTGGTATTTTTTTCTCCAACACACAATGTCTCAATATTCCATATGGAACCAACTTGTATAAATTCCCCACAATCAACTAATAACATACTGCTTTCACTACCAATTGTTTCTTATGTGCAACCATCATGTCTTATGGAGCCATACATGTACTTAGAAACTACATGATGTCTAAGAAGTAATCGTCCACCATATTTACTGCAAATAGTTGTGCATCTGGGAAGCTATCATCTAAATTTATTGGATCTTCTCATGATAGTGTGCACACTATATGATTTGGTCCTACATTCAACTTCCCTGGTTTCACTATAACCTCATAATCATATTCCTGGAACAATAGTAGCCAGCTGCATATTTTCCCCCCCAACATTGGATTGTTCACTAAGTATTTTAATGCAGAATGGTATGTATGAATATTAAAGTGAGACCCAATAAATAATGCTTGAAATTCTATAGTTCATAGACCATTTCCAATCCTTCTCATTCTATGGTAGTATAATCCTTCTCTTCTATGGACAACTTCCTTCTTGAAAAATAAATTGGGTGACGTATGTCTCCCTCCTCTAGTTGAGATAGTAGTGCATTGAATGTTATGGACTATGCATCTACATGAACATGAAACTCTTTGTTCGAATCTGGAAAGATTAGAATTGATGTGGTCACTAGTTTTTGCTTTAAGGTGTCCAACCCATTATGATAGTCCTCGTTCCATTGAAAGTTTGCTTCCTTCTTTAGTAACTTTTCCATCGGTGCTATGATCTATGCATATCCTTTGATACATTTTCTATAATAGCTCGTATGACCCAGAGTTTCCATGAGATGTCTTACTGATGTAGGTGGTTCTAACTCCATAATTAATGCAATATTGGATGGATCTACTAGCATTCCCTGTTTGTAGACTACACGTCCCAACAAAATTCCAAATTGTGTGAAAAAATACACTTCTTCAAGTTTAGTGAATTATGACATTGTCTACACCTATCCAACATTATCTTCAATACTTCTATGTGATCCTTGTGTACATTGAACACAATCCAATCATCCAAGTATTATTCAAGGAACTTATGAATAAATTCCTTGAATGTTGTAACCACAACTTTGGAAAACACCACAAGGTAATTATTTAGTCCAAAGGGCATTATTGTATACTGATAACTCCCCCACTATGTAGTTAAAGTAGTCTTTTGTTAGTATTCCTATGCAATGTTTATCTGATGGTACCCCGAGAATCCATCTATGAAATAATAAGTTTATTGGCCTCCTATGTTCTCCATTACCTCATCTATGAATGGTGTTGGGAATGGGTCATGTAAACACGTGTCATTCAACTTCCTCAGATCGACGCAGATTCTAATTCCCCCTATATTCTTGTATTGTACTATCATTAGAATTATCCACTCTGATTCTTCTATCAGTTCAATGATTCCTGCATCCAACATCTTGTCAATTTCAGCTTTCACCTTTTCCTTGTATTTTGGATTTAACCTATAAGGTCATTGTCGTACTGGCTTAGCACCTAGTTTCAAGGGAATATTCATCTTGCCTAAGTCCCTAGCTATCCCCTTCATCTCCAAAATTTTGCTCAAAATAGGTCTTGATATTCGTGCAACAAGTCTATAATATTTTCAACTGTCTCATCACTCCAATAATCCCCTATATGTGAAAACTTTGGATTTTTTTTTCATCTCAATGCTTACCTGCTGCATATTTATTAGCTATGTTTACACAACAAACTCAAGTTATGGTCCTTCTATTGCCCATTGTCCTTCTGTTTCAGATGCTTGCATGTTCCTAGGATCTTCCTCATCATATTCTTCCTTAGCCACATTGTAACACTCCAATAACTCTTGGACAGTCATAGTAGCTCTATGTGCACTACACATTGGTATCATCTCCATCATCCCTTCTTTTGAGAAGATCTTAGTTCAAATATCCTATAGTGATACATATATTGACGGATATTCATGTTCAAACATAAATGTGGCTTTGAACATATCGAAAACCTCATCCCATCTTGATATCTCTCTGTGCACTTCCAATTCCAAATACCAATTCTTTGGAATTGTTTCCAGGGTATGTACAAATATGCGCATCCATTCTATTTCCGGTACTAAACTCCATAAATATCTGCACTACTCAACATGACCTGCTAGATCATTCTCTCTTATATACTTTTGCGCAATATTTTATCCCTCGTTGTCGAATCTTACTTGAATTAGTCTTCTGCATTGTGGCCAATATTTAATTCCTTATTTGTGTGCAACCCACCATCTAGTTGGAGTAACTTTTAGGAAAACATCTAGTGCCAACAACCTTTTTTGTTAGGGTTTCTGTAACTCAAAATCCTTTTAAAAAAAAATTATTTCACTCAATCCATCATACCTGGGTGGATCACATAATTGTGTTCCAATCCAGCGCAAGGATTGGGTTATGCATGCACATCGTCTAGTTGAAACTTCATGCATTCTCTTCTTCCAATGCTCTATAGCTTCCTCATAATCATATGCACATCAAATGATACTTCGAGAACTTAGCACGTCATCCATAGTGGCATTTACATAATCATCCATCAGAGCAATAATATTATATAAGTTTTCAATGCCATTTCCTTTGGTCAGTTCTATGTATCTCTTTCCTTTTAATGGGTCCAAGGGTGCAGTAACTTTAAAATCTCCAAATTCAAATATCATCTCCCTCCTCTTCAAATTAATGCTCACCTAGTTATAAAAATCCCATTCCATTCCCATCAATGTTGGATATGGTCATCCACAATATCAATAATTTCAAAGTCTGCCACACCGCGCAACCATCTATTTCATAGGTACTCCTATCAAATGACAAATTAGTATTATTTTTTGTTGATTCACGAGACTTAGTTGAACAAGATACCATACTAGCTTGGGTTTTCCCATCATCTCCCATGTATTCTTCGGTAAAACATTCACATCAAACCCCAACTCCAAGATGACATTATCCACATCATACTCCTCAATTTGCACAATGAATCTGAATTCTTTGTTGGTCCTCTTCCTGCACAGTACCTGATTTACTACCCTTTTTGAGATGGGATATTCCCTTCCTCGTGTGTAGTGATCAATCATGTTATAGAGTGTACTCAACTTAGCTTCATATTTTATTAGATATACACAAATCCTTGGGAATTTTTTTAGAGTGCTTACCTTCCCATTTGATTTCTTTGCCACAACACAATCTCCTACATGAGGCACAAATGATGTAGATTCTCACCAATCCTTCCCAAGTACCTCTTTTATTTCTCTCTAATATGTCTCCTTTTCTTATTGAGGATCAAATATTGGCACAGATCCTACTAACTTCGTTACCTATTGTTGTTTTTTCTTCCCTCCATTTGTCATATCAACTTCTTTTCTAGCTCCTCCATACATAACAATTGTTATTCTTTGTCCTTCATTGCATTTTTCAGTTGATATTTTCTATACATTCTTATTTGGATTCTGGTTCTGGTTCCCTTTGGAATCCCATTTCGCGACTAGTTTGGGGAAATATTTTGTCGCATGGTCCAATGATCTTCAGTATGTGCACATTGTACATGGATTCAGGCATTTGTGGGCCGAGTGTCCTTGTTGATTATAGTTGTAACATATAATCGGTCATCTTCCTCCTCTACCAAAATTCCCTCTACCTCTTCCTTTGCCAAAGTTTCCTATGTTCCTTGAATTAAATACTCTTTGATTATTATATTTCATACCACCCCCTTCTACTGTAACATTCTCCTCCTGAATCCAGTACATATCTGAAGTGTTCTCCCTCATCAAGTCAAATGCACGACAATCCTTCTCTTCATTTCCGACAGACTTGAAAAAATTGCAAAACAAGTTTCTTGGTGTACTCTGATACTTCTATAGTAATGGACACTCAGTTGGCTGATGGCCCCATTTCTTACAAATCTCACAATATCCCCACTTCTAGTGGATTTAGTGCTCCATTCACCAAATATTGTGTGAATGTTGGGTATTCGTCTTTGTGATGGCCTTCAGTCCCACACTTGGTACACCATACTTGCTCACATTTCTCCTTCCCTTTTGTAAGTTCTTCCAGTTGAATTTTCAATGCAGACAACTGCTTCTAAACTTGTGCCATCCCTCCATTGTCTCCTATAGGGGATGATTCCAATTTCATTTCAATTTACAATGCCTCAGGCTGTGACATAACCTTTTATTGAATCAATGGCCTGGGAATGTGTGGTAGAAGTTCTGCAATAAACCATTCTTGATGTTGTTGATTGGGGATCTAGAAAGTCAGTCAACCCATTGGATCCTTGAACCTTTGATTGAAATCCCATACCAACTCAGTTGGTACCTACTTTATCTCCTTCAGTTTTGTAATGTATTGTGACTTAGACATTAGCTTCTTGAACTCTTTCAGTAGCACTTGCCTAATCTTTGCCAAATTTATGGCCTACCTTGTAGGTGTGGTACTCTACAAATTCATGTACCATACTAGTGCACGACCCAAAAATATTGTGGCTAACTATGCAATATTCATAACCTCATCCTGGAAATTATTTGTGGCCCAAATTGTCTCGTAAACAAACAAATGTTGTTCTGGGTCCTCTGAATCAACTCCCTAGAACTCAAACAATATAAGGGTGTTGTCTACCCTTGCCATATTTCTTTGTGTAATCCCTCTTCTTGGTAATGTTGGTCGACTCTGACTCTGTGCACTGCTTCCACTACTTTGATTGCTACTACTCTATCCTCCCTAGACAACTATAAGTTATTTTGATAAGTCTTCAATTGTTATCTTTGATTGTGGTGATGCACATGGGGTCGTGGATTCTACATAGTACCCATTCTAAGTAGAACTTATTGATCCTTCTATTAGTAGACTATATTGGAACTCCTCTTCTTCTCCTCCCATATATGGCATTTCCACGATTTGAACTATTGTACAAAGTTCTCTCCCCTCTGTCTCACTGTGTAGCTCTCCTTTCTCAACCCCATTATTTCACCTCTTGTACCTCCTTCCTCCATGCAATACTCCAAACTCATATTCCTCCTCTAGTATACTTTCTTCATTCCTTTTCATCTCGAGTCACTTCCTTCCTTCTTCATTATTTCCTTCATTTTGTCTTGTTCTCAAAATATCTTCTTTTCATCCCCTGGTTCCCCTATGTGTGCAAATCCCTTTAGTAGTCAGATTCCATTGTCATCACACACTTTTCACACAACAACATCTTTATATATGTACCTAATGATTTCATGAACTTCCCACCTCAACCTTTGAAAAATTCGCTTTCTGCAACACTATATGGTTGGGTATAATCCACAACAAATTCTCTAATGTATCCTCATAATATGATATCCAACCAAAAATCAATCGCGTGAGTAGTTTGGTTACTTACATAATTCAAATGTCTTATCAAATTAAGATTCCAAATCCTCAGCACTGTAGTTTTGTACCTTCCAGTATTCTCCACTAATATTTCTAGCCAATCGGTCAAAATAATTGGATATTCACCAAAGAAAATTTCATGCAATTTTGTATACACATACATTTGCATCCATTTCTTGTCACTCATACAAGCATTTATGTTCTCTTGTATATAAAAATCTCGTTCCTTCATGTCCAACCATTATGATATCTCTTACTTAGTCGGCCTCCAAATTATTCCCTTAATCGCAAAGTTCAGGTCCTGACAGTAGAACCTTTTGTTGACACCGCATGGGGTTGTAAGACCCTAGGTTCAAGTTAACAGTTGACCAAAAAAACCCTTCAGACACAGGCCCTTTCAGCATCACCTACATGCGTATATTAAGTATCACCTGAGGTATCTATTGGGAATGCAAGAATTGGGTTTTTGTAGTAGTGAGGAAATGAGAGGTGATCATTCTATTCATTCTTCCTTATTAGTTTTCTGCACATAAGTTTTTCCTTATCCTTCATGAGTTATGTAGTTATTTCATGTTCATATCACCATTATATTCCCGATTACAATGTAATCCATTACTTTACCAGTCATAGCAATTGTGCAATGATTACACATAAGATAATTCTAATCTAATAAAAATTCAAACAAAATCCATCAACAATCACACAAAATACAATTAACAAAATATTTAATGAGGTTCACCCAACTCTGGGCTACATCCACAATGTTTGGCTTCTTTATTATGCATTTGGTAATTGCTTCGGGCTTGTGCACTACACTTACAAATATATATCATGGTTATATTTCTCTTCTCCTAGCCTAGCCACTCTAGAGTGCAAGCCTCTCTCCCTCTAGATCATCCCTTAACATTCATACATCGATTCTCTGCCTTCCTAGCCTATCCTATCTCCCTTCTTACAGATAGGTTCTCTCAACAACTTGGAAAAAACTCCACAACACTGCTCAAGAATATGAGGAAACCATATTCTCCCAACCCATTACATATTTATACATCCATTCTAGGGCTTAAAACCCTACTTTGTTCATCCCAAAAACCTATTACAATGCATGGCTATTCTAGTTAGCTGGTTGTTGGGGTTGCTTTCACCTTCATTTACGTTTACATGATGTTTTTTCATATTGATTGTTTTTCTTCATGCTTTTACACGTCCTTCTATCCTTAGCATGTCGGGAAACCTTCCTTTTCTCTCGCTTTCTTCTCCTTCTTTCTTCTCTTTTTTATTCCACTTATTGTGAGTCGTACTTCTGGATGCGCCTCAACTGCACACAACCTAGTGTTCCTTCTTCCTCTATGCACCTCTTATGTGCACTTATTTTATACTTAGGATTTTTACCAAAATTGTATCCCAAAATTGTCTGTCCAACATATGACATGAATATAGATACCATACTGAATGCAATATATATATGGTCAATTTGTAGTTAAGTAGATCAAAATTCTAACCAATTGATGATATAGAGTAAAATCAACTGAATTGGAGTCATCATGTCCATATAACTTCAACCTAACTTTGAAAGGAGTTGTCGGTGGCTTGTAACTCAACATTCTAAATTTCTTAATATTATCCCAAGTATACTTTGCTTGTGACATGAATATACTATCTTCCTTCTACCAAAATTCAATACTTAAAATTTTGAAATAGTTCAACATTGTTCCCTGTGTATATCAAATCATCAACATATAATGAAACTATCAGAATTTCCTATCCTCACTGAATGATATAGAAATTGGGCTTAGATAAACTTTTAACTAAGCCATGATCATGAAAATATTTATCAATTCTCGAATACCATGCTCTTCACACTTATTTGAGACCATACAATGCCTTCTTCAAATTGTAAACACAACCTTCTTTAACTCGAACATTAAAACCTTCTAGATTCTCTACATAAATATATTCATCCACATAACCATTCAAGAAAGGTTATTTAACATCATCTGGAAAATTTTCCACTTATATTGTGTAGCCAATGCAAGTACCATCCTGATTGTGTCCAACTTTTGCACTAGAAAAAATGTTTATGTATAATCAATTCCTTTCCTCTTTGCATAACCTTTTGCAGCTAAATGGGATTTATACTTATCAAATGTGCCATATGAATTGTTTTTTAAAACCATTTAGTACCAGTTACATCTTTTCCTTTTGCTAAACTTACAAAGTCCCATGTATCATTTATCACTGAGGAATTCAATTATTCTTCCATAGCTTCATTCCATTATTTATTTCTTGATGCTTCTACATAATTTTTCGGTTCATCCATCTTCATTAATTGTTTCATAAGAGAAAAAATCACAAGACAACTTTGGGATCTAGTGATTCTTCTTTCAAAATTTCTATCCAACATATTGCTTTATGAATGACCCCTTTCAAGCCACTTAATCTTATTCTTGACTTCATATTCCTTTGCTGAGTTAGAATTTGATTCATCACTAATATCCAATTCTTCATTTTTTAATTCAATCTGTACATGTTCTGGATGATAAATTCATCGTTCATCAAAAACAACATATAGGCTTATTATAACCTTCTTTTCTTGAGGATCAATCAACTTGTAACTTCTCGTTTCAATACTATATCCAATAAAAATGCACTTCACACTTTTAACATCTAATTTTCTCCTATTTTCCTTAGGAACATGTGCTTATGCAGTGAAACCAAAATCTTTCATATGTTGCACACTTGGTTTGTATCCATACCATGCTTCTTCTATAGTCAAAT
The DNA here is from genome assembly GCA_009831015.1 of Picea engelmannii. Classification (NCBI taxonomy): domain Eukaryota; kingdom Viridiplantae; phylum Streptophyta; class Pinopsida; order Pinales; family Pinaceae; genus Picea; species Picea engelmannii. Next base: position 54,378 of record ML810449.1, read on the forward strand.
TCAATGTTTCTCTCCTAGGACATATATTGAGAGAGTAAACTATAGTGTTCACTACTTCAACCTAAAATTCATTTCCAAAAGACTAACTTTTCAACATGCTCCAAGTCATTTCAACTATTTTCATGTTTTTCCTTTCCACAACTCCATTTTGTTGAGGAGAGTAGGAATTGGTAAACTCTTGCTTTATTCCATTCTTCCTGCAATTATTCAAAAATTCATTTGACTTGTATTCTCCCCCATTATCTGTTTGTAGGGTGAGAATTTTCAAAACACTTTTCTTTTCAACTAATTCGTTAAACTCAAGAAAATTAGTAAACCCTTCATACTTCTCTTGCAAAAAATACACCCAATTTTTCCTGGAATAATCATCAATGAATGTGAGAAAATAATGTTCCTTTCCAAAAGACATGGTCTCCATTGGACCACACAAATCTGAATATACTAGTTCTATGCATTCTCTATCCTTCCATATTCTATTTGAGAAACTTTCCTTATGTTGTTTCCAAAAAATGTACCCTTCACATACTTTATCATCCATATTGATATAAGGAAGACCATTCACCATGTTATGCTTCCTTAAAAACACCAAAATGTGAAAATTCAAATGACCCATC
>ML810449.1:58674-78048 GCA_009831015.1 Picea engelmannii
ATATGTGGAGGGAAGGAGGGGGAGAGAGAGTGTGTGTGAGAGAGATAAAATAAGGGAAGGAGGGACGTATGGAGAAAGAGAGAGTTTATAAGTGGAGGGAGTAAGGGTAAACACATTTCCCCTAAAGTTAAGGAAAGAAGTTACTTTGAAAAATTATAAATACACTTCAAGAAGTCTCTCATATGTGCATTCACACACACAAGTTTATTGAATATATTCTATGTGAGTAAGTGATCTATTGGTGAGTGTGTGGTAGCGAAGGAAGTGTGAAGGCGAATGTCTCTGATTTGTAGAGGAGAGAGAGGGTTTCTGAGAAATCCTAGTTTGGATAACCCCCGCAGGTCAGACTATCAGTGTCACATTAGGCGCCCCCGTGGGTCAGTTAGTTCCCATCATGTGAGGCCCCGTGTGAGGACAGTCTTCATCTAGTGAGGCTAAGTTAGACTGAAATAAGGATTCTTTTACCAGGATGTTGAGGCTCAAGAAGGTCTGTATGTTTTTTATCGAATGCACCAAGCATGTTACAGAATCATAAGTATGTTTTACATGTGTTTTAAGGGTTGTGTCTTGGTACATGCTTGAGGCATGGTTTGGATATTTGGGCATATGCATTAAGGTACATATTGGCTACATGGTTGAGTGATGTCATGGCACATTTTTAGAGGTATACCTTTGTATATGGTTGTTATAGACACATCTCTATGATTTTCGTTGAGGTATACTCTTGGTATATGGTGGCATATGTATGAGGCACATTTCTTGGTGATATTGATTCATGTTTGAGGCACTTCTTGATGATGTTATGACACATGTTTGAGGTACATGAATTGAATGTTGTGGTAAATGATTAAGGCATGCCTGGTAATGTTGGTACTTGGTTGAGGCACATCATCGATGATATGGTATAGGTTTTGGTACATGTTTGATGCATGGTGTGGTACAAGTATTAGTACATGATTGATGCATGATATGGTACAGGTTGATAATGGTATATCAGTGACAAATTGACAGTGATATCTTGATGTGACAGTGACAATGACAAGTTGATGTATCAGTGATAGTGACAGTTACAAGTTGATTAGTGGTAGTGACAGTCTAAGCCTACACTTATATTTCAGGGCGGAAGGATGGGGCAAGAAAAGGGGTTTGTATAATCCTTGCAGTTGGAGCCGGAGAATACGAGTTCGAGCTTCCTTTAGGTTGGATCTTGTAAATATGGTGTTCATAGCCTCCTTTTGGTTGGAGATAGAGAACAAAAGGAGTTGGAGCTTCCTTCAGGTTGGAGTCTGTAAACTAGGGGGTTGGAGCTTCGTTCTAGTTGTAGATGGAGAATTTGGGGAGTTGTAGCTTCTTTCAAATTGGATCCTCCTTCCAGTTGGTGCTAGAGAATTTTGAATTTGAGGCTTCCTATGAATGTAATCTTTGATATATAATAAATATTCCATGGTTTTCTCCCATTTGGGTTTCCACATAAATTAGGGTGTATTCTGTATCTGTGCTTATTTGATATGAATTGTTGATTGATATTGCTCATGATATATTGGTAATATATTGTTGATAAAGTAAATTATTACCTGTTATAATTAAAAGTGGTAAAATATTGCATAATATTGATTCACCCCCCCTCTCAATATTCCAACAATATATATATATATATATATATATATATATATATATATATATATATATATATTCTATCTACAATTAATAACATATATGATTTCTAAATTGGTATCAAAGTGGGTTAGAGTCCATACCTATCCATATATATACAACCATTTATATTTTCGTAGCGGTCGTGCACTATCCATCGTACACCATCGTCATATTGTCCATCGTACAATTTTCTATTGTCCGTACTATCCACGATTGATTGTGATTTTTCATAAATTTGTGCCCCTCAAAATCTTAAATTTTGTTTTTGACCTTGAAATATATTACTTTATAAAGTCACTTAATAAATCCACTTTATAAAATCACTTTATCAATTAAAATTCTTGGGTATATTTAAATAATAAAAACATGGAATAAAGTAAGAAAAAGAACGAGGAGTTATAGGAAGATATTAACCATTATAGTGTGAAAGTCAACAACATAAGACATTGTATCGGTAATGTCGATAAGAATCATAAAGAATTCGATGAAGGAAGAAAATTGACATGTTAATAAACATGTCTGAGGAACAACAAAAAAACTTATTAAGAATGAGGTGTGCCGACAAGGATGAAACTATGAGGATTATTAATGAACAGATCAAAATAATTTATCAAATAACCGAACGAGTGGATGCATTATGTGAAAATCCCTTATCCTACCGAAGACTGCCACATAGTCCACAATCATAAAATACAAGTCATAAGAGAAATCAATAAGCACAAGAAATAAAAAAATGTAGGTAGTATTATCCCATGATTTCAAAGTAGAGGATATCAAAAAATTTAGAAAGAATTACTTAAATATGATGGTAAGAACCATCGAGGAGTTATCGTCTCAGTCAAAAAAATGGAGAGTATCTTTGAATCAAATCCCTTGCTAGGTGAATGAGAAAAAATAATGATAACCTCCAACACTTTAGAACGTGAATCTTATGATTGGTTTCTATGGTGGTCCAAAAAATGTGATTCTTGATCCTTTCATTGGAAAAGTTTCACAATTACCCTATTAAAAAGGTTCTATGTTGAAGAAGATGATGACTCGTGTAAAAAATCCATTCATCTTAAATAAAAATGGTACGTAAATGACTATACACACGAATGGGAAGTACCAACAAGAAGACAAAGTACCAACAAGAAGACAAAGTAGATTCACAGATGAAAAATTGTTAAAAATGTATATCCGTGGGTTGAAGGATTACATCTATAGTCAAATAAAACTATGGAACCCAAAATATGTTGAAGATGCTAGACATGTGGAAAAATTAATTGAACACAAAAACAAGTTCAATAGGCCATCATTCATAGGTCCAGAAAGATCAAATAGATATTCAAATTAAAGATAAAAATATCATGTAGACAAGTATAACAAGTATGTACCACCTCCTTTAATGGAAGATGACCTAGATAATAAATGGTTAAAAAAATGCAGATATTGTGAAGACAAATGGTCACCAAGGAATAGATGCAACAATAAATAATTATACAATTGTGAAGTAGAGAAGGAATCAATCAAATCTATCAGTGATTTAAATGAATGTAAAGAATAAAATGATGTTCCAAATAAAAAACATGAAGATGATATGCCCAAGATATCCTTTTTTTCAATAATAGGAATAACACAACTACAAACATTGAAACTAAGGGTGTAAGTGAAAAAAGAGAATGTCACCATACTTACAGACATAGGGAGAATCCATGATTTCATAGATATAACTATTTCAAAGAGATTAAATATATTTTTATATCCAGTCGTAGATATAAGAGTGATGGTTGTAGATGCAAAAATAATTGATGGAGTCAGAAAGTGTCACAAGGTCAAGCTATAAATAGAAGACTATGAATTGGAATCTGGTTTCTACATAGGAATCTTGTGAGGAAAAGACATTTTCCTAGGATTTAAGTGGTTACAAACATTAGGAACCTATTCTACAAACCACTAAAAAAAATTATTAAATTCAAATGGGGAGGAAGAAAATTTTAAAAAGTATGGATTTCAGCCACTCCTCACCCAAATTATATCTTCTTGACAAATGGAGAAACTAATTCGAAAAGGAGCACCAACTTACATTGCATAGTTTCATCTAATGGATATATTAACATCAAAACTGGTCCACTCTTAAAACCTAGAGATTGAATCCTTAATCCAAAAATATGACAAGGTATTCCAAGACTTACCTATGAAGTTTCCATCAAAAATAAAGATAGAACATATAATTGAGGTAAAACCAGACTCGACGTTGGTTAATATCAAATCATGCCAATATCCTCAACACCATAAAAAAAATATAGAAATACTAATTAAATATATATTAAAGTGTGGGGTAATTACATGATCAAAATTATTTTCGGCACGAAATGAGAGCATAGATATAACACAGAAATATACATAGATATTGCAAGAGAGACAACAATATAACAAAATATCAGAAATATAAAAAGAGTCACAGATATACAGTAATACATGATTTCTATCAATGAAAGAAATGTACAGAGACTATAAAAATACAGAGTGAAAGACTCACTAGAATGGTGGCAGCTTATCTCTGAGAAGAGATGTGACGGCTACTCGCATTCGCAAGAGTATGATTATTACAATGAGGATCTAAGGGCCTTTTTAACATAGGGACAATCCAAAACCCTAACCTCGGAAGATGAAAATCCAAAAGGTTTGTGGGCCCCAATGGAGGTAGTTGATACGTCAACTTCCCGGGGGCGTAAATTTTGCATACAATCTCTATTTGGGGCGCTCGATACATCGTAAGAAATATCTATTCGAGGAATACAACTTTTGATGTGAGAAACATTGAAAGAACTTCCATGTTTCTCCTCGTTTTCCCAAAAAAACGTCATTTAGGGCCTCAAAACAGCCCCAGAAGTTTGGGACCTGAAAAAACTACTAAAAATAGTAAATTACCAAAATTGCCAAAAAATTGTTTTGAGCCAGTTGGAAAAGGTGGGTGGCCACTGATATCCACCTGGATAATTACAACAAGTAGGATCCCATATGCGTCCCCAGTAGTGTTGGTTCAAAAAATAGATGGATCCTTCACACTATGCATAGACTATAGAGGCCTAAACAAAATGATTATAAAAAACAAGTTTCCTATCCCATTCATAGATAAGATGTTGGACGAAATCCATGGAGAAAAAATACTTCTCAAAATTAGATATGATATCAAGGTACCATCATATCCAAGTAAGAAAAGAAGATGTGGTGAATATCACTTTCCAAACTGACCAAGGTCATTATGAATTCAACGTGTTTCCATTTGGGTTAATGAATGCCCCAGCTACCTTCCAAGAAAATCTAAATGAACTTTTTCAAGTCTGCATAAGGAAGTTCATACTATTTGTTTTTATGATTTTATTGTCTACAGTAAGGCATGGAAGGAGCGTCTTAAGTATTTGGAGCAAGTACTTTCTCCTCTTTATTTATCTGATCTCTCTACATAATCCGTGGTGTATTATTCGGCCTTCTGAAAATATTGAGGCTTTCTGTTTGCTTGTATCCCTTCCATCTTTAACATTTCCATCTCTACAGATAATGACTTTACCAATTTGGTCAATTCATCAACCTTCAGATCAATCCCTGAACCATCTAAAGATGAGGCTTTTGTTTTTTGTTTCCTTTTATCTCTTTCATATTTTCCCCTCAACTTGTCTACTGCTAGTATATTTGATTCAACCTCTGGTGCAACATATTGCATATGCGCCAATGTTGTAGACCTTATTTCTCTCAACAAAAGACAAAATTAGAGGTCAAAAGAACTTGCATAAGTTATTCTAGCAGATGTCTCAGTGGGTTTAATCTAAGTAGGAATTTTGTTGTATATCCTGTTAAATATTTTTTTTAAATCTAACACTGATTCACCCTCTTTCCTTTTTAGAGCCCCAAATTATGTAATATAATAAAAGAATTATTTTTTGTCATCCCAATGCCTTAAAAATGCATCATTCAGGGCCTCAATTCCAACTATTGATCCAGGAGCTAATTTTTGGAACCACTTAAAGGAATCTCCATCTAGGATTTGCACAAAGTCTCTCATCCATACATCTTCATTTTCTGTATTCAAATTATCTGCATAACTATAAAATGCAACAATATGTTCTTCTGTAGTGATATCTTCCTCTCTAGTAAATTTAGTCTTGTACTTAAGGTAATCTCCTACTGGGAGAGAATTCATGGGTTGAAGAAGCACTAATGATGCATACCTAGCAACCACAATGGCATCCATTCTGTTCTCGGGAGAATTAATTCCTTCCATTTGATTTGGAAAAGGAGGAATCTGAGTCTTAGGAGAAGTAGTACATGTTTTAACAGGTGAAAATGCAATATGTATACTAGGAGGTTTTGAAAAAAGAAGAGTAGGAGGTGGAGAAAATTCAGATTTAACAGAAACTGGCTTGGACTTGGGTAGAGCTGAGGATATTTCAACATAGATTGATGTTCCTTCTTCTTTAGTTATAGGAAATTTAAATGAATGAGGAGTTGGAGAATCTACGAAAGGGAAATCTTCCAAACTTTCAATTCTAAACCATTTTACAATTTCAAGAGATGTAAGAAAATAAAATCTTTCTAAAATTTCTTCTTTCGAGTCAGGAGATAAAGGTTTGTATTCAACAGGAAAATCTTCTAATTCTGACTTTACAGGAGTTTCAGCTATAGGTAAATGAGGAACATCAAAAACAATAACTAGTGTATGGAAACCAGATTTAGGTAGGTCTCCATAAATACATGAAGATTTAGAAGAGGAGGCTTCTTGCAAATATTTTCCCTTCCTAATGATTTTTTCTAGATCAGGTTCAGGTGTAGCCAGAGGTGATTGTGGGTTATCCCTCATATTCCTTCTCTTGGGAGCCACAACTGATTGTAGGTCTCTAGGTGCACTATGCAGACTTATTGTTTATTTATTTATGTACACCAACAATATCAGTAGTGGCCTTGTCATACAACCCAGGGAAATATATTCAATTCACCTCCCCGACAACGATGCAAAAAATGTTAGCATTAGAAGTCACACCTAGACTATTGTAGGTGTAATCTTAATACTGATCAGAATTTGAATAAAAATGTTTTCAAAGTGTAGAAAATGGATATGATGCCCAGTTTATAATATCAACACAAAAACTGCATGAAATACACACCAACAAGCAAGGCCTTAAATAGATTCAAATGGGTGTTTAGAGATATCAATAGGAGGATGGAGGACATAACTAGGAATATGAAATACATGCATCAGATTACATCTAGTAGTTCTAAGACACATATAGAAGAAAAATCATTGAATAAGAACCCCCTAATCAACAAGAGATAACACTTTGATCATACTTGCATGAATTACACATAGTAAATCATTTATTGTAGTAAGGAACAAGTATAATTATGAATCCTTCAACAAAAAATAACATCAAAGTGCGAATGAAACACAGAGGTGACAATAGAAAGAAAAGGAAACTGATCATTCACTATTATATATTCTTGAATATGATACATACATATGGAAACTCTGTTACAGTTGAAAACTAAAGGTAAGAGTCTAATTGTCTAACCATTCGAACCTTCTCATAGAGTTACAATGCATGTTGAATTTGCCACCTACCTTTTACATGGGATTGTATGCCTAAGAGAGACATGGCACTAGGTGCACAACATAAATGCAACAAGAATGCTATATTTCAGGAAAATGTTGGCATCGTTAAAGGTAATTGTTGACAACTTGATGCATGTGGCTTTAGTGCAGGAAGATCCTTGAGGCAGGTGGCCCTTGATGTGCAACTGATCTTTAAAGATATTAATAGAACTCAATCCAACACATGGAAGTCCTTATCAACTCTAAATATTGGTGACACCCACTTCACGATACCTCTGCTACAAATTATCCTAAACAACCAATTCTTAGTGCCTTTGACAACACGCACTACGAACTTTCCTGTAGGTTCATTTTTTACATACAAAATGATTTCAACCTTTTAAAACTTGTACAAAAGGTTGGGAAACCCTTCCATATCCTACTACAATCTTTTGAAACATGAAGTAACCTTTGTAGAAGTCATATGAATATGGTAACCTCAACTTAAGACAAAAATCACTACTCAGGTTATAAGTATGTGCATAAATGTGAACCATGGAAAAAATTATGTTGATGTAAAAATAATAGCTTGTATTCATCTTTTCCTGGTGCTACTTTTGGTAGCCACACAAGCTAACATGTCCAAATTCCTTTTTTGTACCTGCTCCTTGAAGGGTTGCAATTCTTCTATCAACCTCCTAATTTCAACTTGGCAAACTCTCTTCTATCTATACACATTCTTAAGATGTGTATACAAGGGTAGAGACCTCTTATCCAAGTATCTTTATTTATCAATAGTATTCTCATATAAATCTAACATATCCTTCAGCTTGATTTGGGCCTCCATATTTTCCTTCTTCAATTTGTCATTTTCAACTCTTGTATCATTAAGTTTCCTCCTGAGTATTTTGAAAGGAGGATTACTTTCATGAGAAGGAGTGATGATATCAATAATATCTATTGGATGCTTGGAAGTATGATCTTTATCCTTTTGCTAAGTTGAGGCTTTCGTTGTACCCTCTTCCACAGGAATATGTTTCTTAGTTGTTGATCTGGTGAAAGATCTTCTGGGATTGATTGTTTCTACAACAACATGTGGGGAAAAGACAAGTTTTTTACCCTTTATACTTCTTATTTTACTTGATGATATCTCCATAGGTGTAGTTTCTACCACAAGAGAAACTTCTCTAGCAGGAGGTTGTGAGGGAATACCTTCAATTTTTTTATCAGTAATCTGAATGGATTTATCACTTCTGATCATCTTCTTGTCTTTTCTTGACTATGAGTGCACAATCTTCTCAATAGGAGTAGGTGTTTTTATTTTGGACTTTGGTGTGTGAGAAACATCTAGCTAAAAACCCGATGCAACTATGACAACCTATCAGTCAGTATTAGTCTTCTTCAACTGTTCCCATAATAACATCTTGATTAAACCAGAGTGAAGAACATTGGTATCTACTTGGTTAGAATCAGCTTGGACCCTATCTGATATCTTGCCAATACTTATGAAAATATAAAAGGGAAGGTTCATGTAATCTTCCCCTATAAAGTGTAGTAGCAATCTTATATGATATTGATAAGTCATATTGAACCTTCCTTCACAAGGGAAGTACCTCTGAATAACTCTGAGCATTTTGTCAAAATACTCCAACATGTGACTTCTTGGCACTCCATTGGATAGGTTGTCTCCTTGGTATTAAAGTTTTAGGAATTCCTTGGAGAAAGTAGAATTGAAAGACATGTCTTTAAACCACTTATCACCACAATCAGATATCTTTGTTGCTATATAAATAGACTTCTCAGAGACTTCAAACTCCAGTTCCCCCACCTTAGTCTTTGTCCCACTGAAATTGAGTGAAAATTGTTTAGCTACATCAGGATTCCTTCTTTGCATTTTATCATAAAAATTCAAACAACCCAGTCTCTGGAATGCTTCCTTGAAAAATGGTTCAGAATTTATAAGTTACATGTCATGTGGCTCAGCCCCGACAATATATCCACCATTTTTTAACCTTCTTACCTTCATGACTATCCATGATAGCTACTTTGAAAGATTTATTTTCCCTCTTATAACAGTTTGTTATCAGATGTATGATAAAAATAGGAAAATTAGGCTTTTTGATAGAAATTGCAAATTTAGGGTTTACTTGAATACAATATTCATGCATAGAAACAGTGTGAGGATGAACAAGTTGCAAGTAGGATATGAGAATAAAATAACAAAATCCCAAATTGGTTGAGGCTACAGTCATGAAAAAACTATAGCAAATCTATGTAAAACAAAGGATTCACAGCACACGGTTGAGTTTGTAGTGTGTAGTTTTGGACTAGGGTTTAATGAAAGGTTTGCAAAAGTTTACACGTATGAAGAGGAAAATTACTTTGAAAAGTTAAAACCTCGGATATGAGTGAAGCACAGTCAAAGAGAGTTTGTTCTAGTCAGAAAACAAAGGGTTTGTAATGCCTTAAACGCATACATTTTGTAGCATTATCAAAAAATGTAATGGATAAGGTTATTGTTGTAAGAAGTAGCTGCAAAATGATCTTTTTGGTATAAAGTAATAAAATTGAAAATTTCCAAGGTTTATGATACCAATAATGTAGGATTTGATTAGTGAAAATAGTTTGCATCACAACTAATATGCAACAGTTTGCAGCGCAGATAAATGACAACAAGTGAATCCAGTATAATCAACCTTCAGACAACGCACAATCACAAAAAGAGGTGTCTGGTATATCTAAAACTTCAGCTGATGTCTCATGAACTAGACTAGGATTTTGTTGGAATCATTTAATCCACTTTCATTTGATATAGCCAGTTCGCAGTGCCATATTTTAAACCAATTGGAAGCGCACGTCATTCAAATTGATAGACATGTTTCTTGAAACCGGCCTAAAGAACATGATGCATTAAAGGCACTGAAAACAATAAGATATCCCTTGATGTGTTTCCAAGGTATAATGATGTTTGATTAGTGCATGAGGTACTTATTGATACGCTACGAACTTTCAAGTAAGTTTGCAACAAGTAGACTTGACACTTTATTTGACCCTCAAATGGTTGAAAACGAAACAAGGAACCTTTTGTACACCCCTTTGAGACAAGACACATGGTAATGATAAGTTTAAGACCAAGGGTGTGACCAATGTTGTCCCCTATTTCTTTCATTATTATGAACAATATCATGACACCAATACTCTTACAAGGACTAAGGTCAAAATTATTTTCTCATGAAAGAATCAAACATGATTTATTGACATAAGACATGACTCAAAACCTAAACAATAAAGACCCTATGAGTCAAAACTAGAAATTTAAAATTTTGACCCTTACACATCCTATGTGCTAACACTGTACATATCAAGAATTTACTTCTGAAGAGATATTGTTACCACTTAGCTAATGCATTTATAATGGAGAGCATTTCTTTATCATATGTATATTTTAAGCTTTTCCTTTTGTTGAGAGCTTGGTTCTCAAATGCTATCGGATGGTCATTTTTCATTAACATTGTGCCTATTCCAAAACCTAAAGCATTACACTCTACTACAAAGGCTTTTGTAAAATAGGGGGTTGATAATACAGGTGTTTATGACATAACCATTTTCAATGTCTCAAAACATTCTTACACCTTGTTATTCCATTGGAAAAAAAATTTCTTTAATATGTTTGATACTGGTGTGGTCAAATGAGCATAGTCCTTAATAAACCTTCAATAATAACCTATTAATCCTAGGAATCCTCTTAATTTTGATATGTTATTTGGTTTTTTCCATTCCATGTTTTGTTTGATTTTTTTCAAATCCACCTTGAATCCTTCGTTGGATATGACATGGACAAGGGATTCTACTTCTTCCTTACTAAAAGTACATTTTTATATTTTTGCATAAAACTAGTTTTCATATATGATTGCTTCACATTGGTATTCAAACCTTGAGTTTCCCACTAAGAAAAATCATATTCCGTTGCAGTCAACCAATCTTGAATTTCTTCCATGGATACCACCTCATTCTTTGCCTTCATCATTCAATACAAAACCTTCAGGTCCTGAAAATAGAACCATTTGTTGGGTCGTTCACACTTGCGCACTTCCTTCTTAACATTGGGGGGTTGAGGACCCAGAGTTCGTGGGGGTTGAGGACCCAGGGTTCGTCCAAAGTCGACCAAAAAAACACCAAAGCATCAACATATTAATCCTTAGCCAAAGATTGAAGAAGGTCTCACTTGAGATGCTATGAGGATCACAAAGACCATTTAGTCTTATGTTGGTGATGAAAGACTAATTATACAGAAATCTATCTGAGTTGGAATTCATACAATTCATTGCAAACTAATTAATAACTAACAATATACAACAACACACGCATTCAATTGACACATGAGAAACACATCATAAGGCCAAAATCACTGCATCTTTATTATCTTCATTCAACCATCACAGACATACATTAAGAAACTCATCAATTGACAACAAATCCCTACTCTCTTATACATTTTATCAGTGTTACATTACATAGCGCCATGCGCTTTCTTTCGGACTCTGCATATATGATAGACTTAGACTTACAATTGGAGACATTACAAACATAGGCTCATAGAGAGCTCAAAGAATTGGACTAACAATAATACCCACATCTATCAACAACCAACAACAACCTTATTTTTTTCATCATTGCTCCCTTTTACTACTTCTCGGCTCTAACGCTCTATCACTTGTAGTTATGCCTCACTCACTCCTCTGACTGCCAGTTCCACGTGCTTTTGTCCCCCGCATTCATTCCACGTAGCCTCTTTGGAATCATGGAAATCTCAAGTACCTTTCCATTTCATTTTCTTACTACTCCACAATCCCTCATGCTACATGTAGTGATCATTTGAGAGATTTCCCGGAGATTTTTTTCTTGATTCTGATGTGCATGCAGTGTCTTTTAATTTATAGCGTGCATCACAAAACTCAAACAGGTGTGCATTGGTTAAACTTGAACTAGTGTGCATTAACAAAACTTGATCTAGCACATGCCTCATGTCACCCATCATGCATTTGCTTGAGCGTACACAAAATTGGAATAGATGCGCACAACTTCGTTTCTGCACATGCACGATATTTACCCAAAAAATTGGGTGCCAACAATGACATGCTTCAGAAGGTCAGTCATTTATCTTCATAGTCTATTTAGTTTTATTAGAATTTTTGAATTCAATTTTAGTGTTGATTAAGGCTTATTTTGTAGAGTAAAGATTATGGTGCGCCTATAGCTTGGATTGATCTAGTTTATTTCCACTCTTGGTCTTTTACTTTGAGACACCATTTTTCTTTGTATGATTCAAAATTACATCTTTGAATTCTAAGTCTAATTTTGATCCAAATTCTCGCATGGGTTTGTAGAGAGAAGCTTGGTTGTAACTCAGAAAATATATCAATAAAATCATTTTTTGATTTCTTCTCAATTTGATACTTGTTGTGTATTGGTTTTCAAATGAATGTGTTCTTGTATTTATTCATTTAAACTCTTATCAACTTCATTTACAAGAACTTTTCTATTTTATAAATTTTGTTTTACAACAAGTATACAAATTTGATAATAGCATTATGCCCAAGGAATTATTTCTTGAGGGATGGTTGATATTTTTGAACGGACTATAAGCCCAGGGTGACAATCTTGTCTATCTCACCTAGCTTAGTGAGATTAAAAATTGCTTGAATGAGGATATAGTCATTCCTCGCATCAACAAGTATTTATTGGCTTGCCTCTACAACATATTCAGACTCTGAAGTATCTCTTCCTGCTTCTTGTGCTTTCATAATTTTTTTATTATCTTCCCTATAGCTCTACACTTCTCTCTACAAGCTTCTCATAGTTACATCGAACTCCATAGGCTCCTCTCTACCTCTTCTTCAATTGGACTCTGTCTCATAATTTCCCATGTTGACATGTAAACCTCTAATCTCCTCCTCATGGTTGTAAGATCTTTGGGCATCTTCCATATCTGTATTTCTCATATGGGAACCAAATATTCCCTCATATACCTCTAATTATGTAAGAAATGTGCATGCAACAACTGTTGTTAGACTTATGCATAATATAAAATATTTCATAATTAGATTATAGCCCATTATTCATTTCAATTTATGAAGAACAAAAATTCACTAGTCCAAAATCTGCTTCTTTAGACACATTCCACTCTGAAATATCTCTCCAATGGTTGTACTCATTCATCATTTTGATTTCTGAGAAAAAAGATACAACCTTCTCAAGTTGCAATTTCCACTCATTGACCTATCTTTAATGCTGCAATTTTTCTAAGAAATTGTAATGCTCAATTAAAAATTATGGGTGGATAGATTATTTATCCTCAAGACCTTTCCATTGACTGCTCATTTTCCCAAATCCAAGCTTTGAGCTGATAGTTATGGTATGCATATGTTTAATTTTTTTCTCATCTTTACCCCTTACTGTTATAGGTGTCTTCTCTCTCATCATGTACAATTTAATGTACCCTTATTCCAAATATGGTTCCATGGTTGTCTTATATGGTCCATGAGATTTCCACTGACTACTCTTATGTCTCAAATTGACTTCTAAATAAGGAGTTATGCTTTTTGGAAGTAAATTGGTGTCGAAAATATGTATTGTACTATTTCAGCTATAACTTCCTCATGCTAGCTCTATTTTGCGCTCAAAATAGCTTATTGGAAATCTCTCACTGAGCTCTTTTATTTTAAAAAACAAATACTTTGTGTACCAAATATACACGGATCGCTCAGTTTCGACCACCTCAAAATGTCGTTTAGGCCCTCAAAATGTCTTCACAAATTGATGCCCTAAAAAACTATAATCTTTTCATAGAAAATGAATGTTTTACTGTTGTAATAGTATTTTAATTTGATTCATTGATCTCAAAATTATGATTAATCCTAGCCATTGATCGGCTAAATTTTTCCCAAGCCTATGGATGAATCTCCATAATTGATCGCCAACTCGAAAGTAATCTAGACTATTGATTCTCCAACATCTGAAACCCCATCGATGATCGACAATTTTCCTTGGCAATCCAAACTTGTTCACATTTTTTTTCCGAACCTCAATTGCTCCATTGATGATCAACAATTTCTCTTGGTCGATTGAAACACCTCACCTATTATGCCGACCCGACCATCGACAATCGACGACGTACTTAGTTGATGTGGAAACCTATATGACGTGGCATGATACATGGATATTGATATGGCATGACATGTGGATGCTGACATGGAATGGCATGTGGAAAATGATGTGGCATGAAACATGGATGATGACATGGAATGACACCTCATCCTCCTCTTTCCCTTCATCAACGATCGAAAATTTCCTTAGGACAAACGAAACACTTCATCGATTCTGTTGACTTGACCATCGACGATCGGCAATTTATTTTAATCGATTGAAACACTTCGTCGATTTTATTGAACCAGCCATCGATGATCAGTGATTTCTCTTGCTCGATTGAAACACTTCACTAATTTTACCGACTTGGCCATCGGTGATCAATGATTTCTCTTGGTCGATTGAAACACTTCATCAATTTTACCGACTCGACCAATGACAATCAAAAATTTCCCTTGGTGAACTAAATTTACTTATGAATTTCGTCAAACTCCGACAATTAGCAATTTTTGACCAAAATTCAGGATGAATTTGGGTCGTCCATCTCCAAGTCAAAATGATCTCGACCATTGATTCACCATAATTTGTCCAACTCTACCAATGACTCTCGACCATCAATCTGCTCTATTCTTCCAACTCCGAAAATGGATCTCGACAGTTGCTTTTCTCCATTTTTCCAAACTTCGAAAATGGATCTCAATTATCGATTCATCAAACTCTCCCAACTTCTTCAGTTGTCGTTAAAACATAAAATTCGACCTTCCAAGTTGAATTTAACTCTGCAACTTTCATATTAACACCCTTAATCACCTCTTAGGTGATTCTAAAGGAAATTTTGATCTGAATTGCTCATAAATTTTTGGGAGTCACACTTTGGTTTTACCAATTTCCCCAAATCCATCATAGGTGAAACTCCGCAACAATGAATTTCTACCAAATTTGCATGGGTCTGGGCCCATACAAGATCAGTGTTGAACCTTGAGCTCTAATACCAATCTATAACGTTCTGAGTTTGATCGATGTTCATTACAGGCAGAATACACATAAAAATAAAATGTTTTTCTAACATATATTGTAGCTTACCAGCTACAAGAAAACACATAGATTTAGCCATTTGTTGATATCATTATTTAAATGCAGCTACAACATGTTAAAATAACATGAATGAAGCTAATAAATTCATTCTCATACACAATAAAATGCGCAGTAGTTAAGTTCATACAATAACTTAGAAAACAGATAAACACTTATCTTTTTAAACAATTGTGAAACCAACTGCTTGGGACGAAAGTTCCACCTAAACATAAATTTGGTGTTCAATATCTCAACAAAAATTCACCCCCAAGTTGGGGTTAGGAATCCACAAAAAAGGGTGTCTCTCATTGTCCACTCACAACGCAGAAAATACCACAACCCACTGGCATTCTTCTACAACTATCTTGATTTTCCACCAACTCTCTTCTTCTTGAATTTCCCAACCCAAGGAATGTAGCCCTTCACTTATCTCATTCCATCAGGCGTCCCATTTGTTTATTAGGGTCTCTATGGCACAGGAAACTAAGAATCTCACTACTGGAAAACTCAAGGGAACTTACTGCTAGGAAAACTACCAGGAAACAAAACAACAACAAGCTTGTTGTTCCAATGCAACTCACACACCATGAGTTCACTCTTAAATACTAATAACCTGGTTCTTCAGCAAGCCTAACAACTTGGTTCTTCATTCCTCAATAGCTCCAAACAACTACTAACATGTCCACCATTGTTGTCTCCAAGTTCCAACACTCTGCTCCTCCCCTAATCCAGATTATTTTCGGCACAATGAGAGAAAAGATATAATAAATAAATGTACAAATATATCTCGGATATCCAATAATATAACATAAATATATCAGAGATGCAACCATAAACACAGATATACATTAATACACAATTTCTATTAAAGAGCAAAATGTACAAAACTGTATAAATATAGGGTGAAAGACTCGCAAGAATGGTGGCACCTTATCTCTGAGAAGAGATGTGAAGGATACTCACATTTGCAAGAAGATGATTTTACAATGAGGCTCCAAAGGAATTTTTATCATAAATAAATCCAAAACCCTAACCCCGGAAGATAAAAAGCCAATAGTTTTGTGGACCCTGATTTGGGTAGTTTGGTGTATCAACTTCCCGAGGGCATAACTTTGGCATACGATCTTCGTTTTGGGTGCACGATATCTCGTTGGAAAGGTATCTTCGAGGAGATTCAATTATAGCATCCCAAAAAACCTTCATTTAGGCCCTCAAAATGGCCCCGGATGTTTAGGAACCGAAAAACTGCTAAAAAATAGTAAGTTGCCAGAAAATTGTTTTGAGTCAGTTGGAATAGGCGGGTGGCCACCGATATCCACCTGGATTCCTGATGTTCCAAAATCTGCATGTAAAAACTGCTCTCATTTCCCATACACATTTTCTTTCCCCCCATGCAATTTGACCCTCACACTCCCCAATATTGATTGTATTCACCCCCCGTGCTCTCATAACTATGGGATGTGGCTTTTCACATCAACCCTCTTACATGTGTTTAATGATTGGCTTTCAGAACACCCAATTAGAAATTAGAAATTTCATAAACCAACAATAATTTTAGGAAGTGAGTTTGAATTAATATACATGGGCATTCCTCCCTTAGACCCCTCTCTTAGAAATTCCCCTCTCTTCTGGATTACTCAACCCCCAATCTCTCTCCATATCCTCCAACACTTGACATCATATTTTAATGGGACGTTAGTTTCTTCTTCACACACACACACATATATATCATGTGTTAACTCCATGTTAAGGACGAAAGGAATTACACACCTCCCTCGAGCTGACTAGCACACCATTAAAATGTTTTATCCATAATTTTTTTAATTGTTTTATGGAGATAGATACATAGTTGAGCTCTATAGCCCAAACAACATGAACTCTATCATTGTTACATTATATAAAGTATAAATATAAATCAACTCAATTACATAAAAATATATCTATAAATGAATAAATGTACAACATCAAGATGAGCATCACCACTATCTTGATGGGTGTAGGAGTAGCACTTCATGTGAACAAAGAGGCCTTTCTAGAAATTGAATTCCTTCCCATGTAGATCACAATTGCATGTAATATGTAGTTACTACATATTGCATGTAATATGTAGTTACTACATATTACATGCAATGTGTAGTAACTACATATTACATTACATGCAATATGTAGTAACTACATATTACATTACATGCAATATGTAGTAACTACATATTACATTACATGTAATATGTAGTTACTACATGTTATATTATAACATATGTATTATATAATACATATGTTATATTATTACATATGTATTATATAATACATATGTTATATTATAATATGTATTATATAATACACAATGGATTTGGAGTCGAATGCCAGAACACTAGCTACACTTGGGATTCCTTGGAGAGCATACATTAGATTTCTTGCATTTCCATCCAAACCCTCTTCATCATCTCTTTCCTCTATCGCTTTGTCACCCGAATCTTTGGGCTTCATGCTCTTCTTAAATTCAGATTCAGTGAGTTTGGTTGTACCCCTAGAGGTTGGGATTTCATGTGACAATGAAGAGCTCTTCCTACAACAAATATCTTGCTACAAATCTTACAGAAGTAGCTCAACTGGTGCTCTCCTTCTTCCTATTTCTTGAACACCTCCATGGCTTGGGAGGTGGGATACAATTTATCCACTATGACCATGTTGTAAAATTTACAACACCTTCAATAATAAGCTTCATTTCTTTCCACATAGAATAAAAACTAATTAACCAGTGCACTAACAATTCAATCAATTCACACTAACTATACCTATCCAAGCATGGACTCCATCTAAATTTAAGTGAAGGCATGTGGGCAATGGTTTATTTTCCTACAAGTCGGGTTTTTGAATTGAATTGATTACAGAGGTCGAATTCTCGTGGAATAAAGGAATCGAAAGAAAGCAATGAAGCAAAGAGGAGAAAAATAAAATATGTATCATAAATTTCCTAGCTCCTTTTGGTAGTCAAGTTGCAAGTCAATAGGCGGTTGTTGCATAATAAAAATGTGTTATTTCTAAAAAGCAGGTATATGTATGGTATGGTAGATTCTAGAGCATGACGAGAGTGTTACTGCCCTAAGGTTTTGTATTTAGGGTTTATAGTTCACATATATAGATATATTTTGTAGAATAAACTATTAATTGAAGGGAGTGTTACTACCGTAAGGTTTTGTATTTAGAGTTTACAATTCACTAAATATAATTTGTTGTTATATTTTAAATTATGATAAAATATTGCCTTTAGATAGGTAAATAAGGAAGTAACTAAGAAGAAATTCAATCAATATCTAAAATTGAGAGGAGTGTTACCTGTAACCGGTATGGGTTGCCAATGATTGAAAAATCCAAAAGGATTAACTCCAACAATGTATATCAGTTTGTTTTTGGCTAAAGTAATATTGCAGTGTTAAATATGTTTTATTAATGTATGTTAAGATATGATAATACTAACAAATCATTGGTAGTTGTGGGTGAATGTTGATAGGGATACCATCCCTCAATAAACATTTTCCATATTTTAATTAGATCACTTCCATTAATAATCAAAAGGTTTAATTATTGTATTATGGAGATCAAATGAAGACACGATTATTAGATGTATTGTCATCAAGTCATTATGAAACTCTTTATCTTATTTCCAAAATAAAACCAGTTATGATCGTAATTATATGAATAGATGTTAAATTAAATGATAATTAGGATAATCTCAAATCTATCAAGTGCCAAGAGGGATCAAATCTCTTAAGGTGCAAACCTTTTCTCAAGTTTTGTACTCTAAAATAATTTTGTACCTCAAAAAATTTGATCCCTAAACATTGAAATATTTTTATGTTATTAATATTTTTTTAAATGTCAATTGTCAACTCCATGTTAAAACATGAAAGGAATTATACATTTTTCTC
>ML810449.1:91854-107572 GCA_009831015.1 Picea engelmannii
GAAAAGAAAGAGATGTTGGCTATGCTTCATTCGCAACAAGATTTACATCACACTCCATTTCATGCTTAAAGGGCCTCCTTCACCTCAATTATATATGAGAGAGTGAGAGGAGAACAATTCCCATGATGCATGTGGGATAAATTATTCTAAGTTTATAAAATTCCATAGGCATGTAAAACACTAGGACTTCCTGGGTGATCACCCATCCTAGTACTACTCTATCCTGAGCGCGCTTAACTATGGAGTTTTAATGGGATCTGATACATAAGACCACTAGGAAATCATTACATGATGTTTGTAATTAACAAATGAAGATGGCATTACATTCCATTCCCCATCAAAAGGGTGAATATCATGGTTTATCAAAACCATAGGCTTGAAATGTTGATTCAATGGAAAAGGTGGATGGCCACTGAGATCCACCTGGATCAGTACTAAAACATGCACAGGAAAGAGCGGTTAAGGAAGTGCACCAAGGGAAGCAAAAACTCACCTCAAGGGTTCTTAGAGCAGAGGAAACCCTTCCCTGGGTTCCCCCATAAATTTTACCTTCATTAACATAAGAGGCATGGGGGGAAAGCCAAAAAAATAGCCTTTAGGAGGACTGTAGAGTTAAAAAACCTAGTGTTGTGTTTATTCAGAAAACTATGGGATTAGGGGATCCTTTCATAAGGGAACTACGAAAACTTCTTGTATGATGGGACTTTTTTGCATTGGATGCGGAAGGGGGCCTCTGGAGGAATCATTACTGGTTGGTCCTCAAATTGTACCTTAATCAGCTCCTTTGTTGTTTTCCAGTCCTCTACACCGAGTTATTTTGCAAGAACCTTGGGCTAGCATTAACATTGTTCGATTTTTACAGCCCTTATGAGGATAAAGAAGAGTTCTTGTCAAAATTTTTCTCGACTAAATGGGTAAAAGTGAAAAACCTAATCGTTGGTGGTGACCTAAACTTAACATGTAATCGAGGGGAATTTTGGGGCCTTGTAGCACGACATGATTGTTTGGTCGATTTCTTTCTTGATTTTTTGAGACTCTTTGGTGGGTGGACATTGAGCCACTATAATTGAATCCTACTTGGACAAATAATAGAGCTAGAGGGGTTGGGGTAGCCAAACACCTGGATAGATTTCTTGTTCACCATGCCTTGTTGGATAAATTGTCATGTTTTATTCATGAGTGGACACCTTGAGATGCTCGGATCATTTTTCGATATATTTGGAATTAGGCTTGGGAGATAACAAACTGAGGGATCCTTACAAGTACAGCCCTTTTCAGTCTAACGAGGATGAATTCCATGAACTAGTGAAGTCTTCATGGAAAAACTTGGATGAATCTTTGGAGGACTCTACCTATTTCTAGTTCTCAAACTCTTTAAGGTCACTTAAAGAGAAGGTGGTGCCTTGGGTAGCTGAAAGGCACAAGGTACAAGATGTACAATTAATGTTAATGGAGGAGAGCCTGGAAACCTTATACAAGGATCACCCTGTGAGCCTATTTCACAAAGAGGTCTTAGCCAAAATTAAAGACCTTGAACTCTAGAAAAACAAGCTCCTCTTAGACAAGGAGAAGGATTGGTGCATTAAGTGCATAGCTACCTAGCTAGATCAAGGGGACCAGAGCACTCATTATTTCCATGAATTTGCAAACTTTAGGAAGAGTCAAAATACTATATGGAAATTAAAGGACCAAGATTGTAACAGTGTCAACGGTTTCAAATGCCTAGCAAAACTAGGAGTCAAGCATTTTCAAGATATTTTCAAGAAACCAGAGAGGGAAAAAATAGTTGAATTTCTGAAGGTGGTATCATATTTCCCTAAAATTATCAGAAGAAGGGGGAAATGAAGCCCTTTCTAGGGTTATTACAAAGGAGGAACTAAGGGGGGTACTACAAAATTTTTAGAAGGAAAAGAATCTTTGTATTGATGGGTGGCCTACCAAATTCTATTTGTACTTCTTTGAGGTGTTGAGAGAGGATATTTAAAAGCTTTAAAGGAGATTAGGTTGTTGAGGAAGGTCTTTGGATGTTTCAATTCCACTTTTATATTTTTAATTCCTAAACTTGTTTTCCAAGAGAATTTTGATGGCTATAGGATAATATCCCTCTACAAGTATGTATATAAATCGGTCTAAGATTATTGTGCTAAGGTTAAAACCAATTATCTCCAGGTATATTTCTCCAAAGCAGTTTGGCTTCATGGAAGGGAGGTTGATACATGAGACAATCAGTTCGACCCAAGAGGGTCTTCACTCTATTAAGAACTCGCATATCCCTGGTGTGGTCATCAAATTAGAACTGTCAAATCCATGTGACAGGGTTTCTTGGTTGTACCTTAGAATTATTTTCTTACATCTGGGTTTCTATCTAAGGCTTTGGTGAAGTGTATTATGGGATGCATGACCTCAACTACTTTCTCCGTGTTGATAAATTTCTTGACCTCCTCTTTATTCAAGGCCTCTTGAGTCCTTAGACAAAGCTATCCGATATCTACTTACTTATTTCTACTAATAGCAGAGGGGTTGAGTCATGTTATCCATGAGGTTAAAAGGTGCATAAGGTTACAAGGGATTTGGGTAGGAAGGGGGATTTCAATAACCCATCTACCTTATGTTGATGATGTGTTACTTTTATACTTTAGGGATTTGTTGGAGGGCCAACATCTCAAAGATATTTTGGTTTTTTTTTTGCACCGCAATTGGGATGGAGATAAACCAGAATCAATCATCCTTTCTCTCCTTTGGGTTGGATGATGTCATTTTGGATAGGATGGGAGAGATTTTCAATTTCCATCACTTAGAGTTTAACAATGGCTTCAAATAAATTGGTTTCAACTTAAAAAATAATAACTATGGCAAGGAGGATTGGAGCTGGTTGTTTTCCAGGGTGGAACAAAAGATCGTCTTCTAGCGCAATCGGTGGTTATCAATACATGGGAGGTTAGTCTTGATTAAATATGTTCTTGAAGCAATTCCATTTTTCTAGCACACACTTGACCATATCCCAAAAAGAATTCTCGAGAGGATAAGAAAATCTTGTTTCAATTATCTATGGAAGGGAAACTGTGAATATAAGGGCTCATGTATAGCCAAATGGAAGGTGATAATAACTCCCAAAAAGCAAGGGGATGGGGTCTTAAAAACATACACCTTTTTGGGCACTCCTTAGTAGAAAAATCTATGTGGCATTTGATTTCTCCGGACAACCTATGGAGAAGAATTATTTTTTAGAAGTACTTGGCCCCAAACACCCTAATGGATGGGATAAGGATGGAATACAAGAGCATTCAAAATGTCTCTAATCATTAGAAAGCGTTGACACGAGATTTATCAGTGATAGGGTAGTACCTGGCATGGCGGGTTGGGAATGACACACAAGTGAGTATTGGTTCAAATGCCATTATAAACTATGGTTAGAACATTTTACTTCCAGAAGCGTTAGTAACCTATCTTCAAGAAGTAAGGAGATGCACTCTGATTAAATTTGGAAGCCTCAAGCTAAAACTCTTTGGGCTCAAGACTGGTGCTCGACACAAGAATTAGGGATATATTCTTAGATGGGATGTTGTTGGGAGGAATTTCTAGCGAAAATTTGAATATCCCACACATGTTTGAAAGATGCTTCGAGTGAACTCAAATGGGAATTGAATTTGGTTGGAGGTGTGTACATGGTAAAACTTGGTTATCAATCCTTATTACCTCATGTTGGAGCCAAGGGAGATTGGTAGTGGACTAAGTTGTGGAAGGTGAGAGTACCTTCCAAATGTGCCTTCTTCATTTTGCTTTTTTTTCCCAACAGAGTGTTGATGTGGGAGCTACTCCAAAGGAGAAACTTCCAAGGTTTGGGCTGGTGCTCACTATGTAAGAAACATAGTGAAATTACCTCTCATCTATTCATGGGTTTCCCCTTCTTAGTGCAAGTCTCGAGGGAGGTGTAAGACTACCTAGGCCTCCCTGATTTGTAGAAAAAGGGGATGGTGGATGAAAATTTCAAGGATTGGTTTATATGAAAGGACCTAAAGGATTATAGGGTGATTTTGTATCTAGTAGTGTGGAGGATATGGCTAGCTCATAATGCTAGCATCTTTGAGGATCATCACTCTCCATCCTTCCAGGTTACAACTCACGTTTTGGCCCTACATTCTTCCTTTAAGTCCACAAACCTTCCCGAAGGCCCACGAAACATTGGTGCATTGTGGATAAACAAAAATTTTCCTTGGAGCTTATTTGATGGCTTCTATTATGGCCCAGGTAGGTCTGCGGATTGGGGTTTTATTTGTCGCTTATGGTCTCTCACTTTTCCTCCAACAAGGAAAACATAGGGGCAGGAATAAATAACTCTAGTGAACTAAAGGCCATTTAGTTTCTCCTAATATATGCTCTAAATAAGGGTCTTAGGACTCTCTAGGTTTACAAGGACTCATATTTAGTTATTAGATGGATGAATGAACAATTATAGATTTATAACACAAGTCTACTCTCTCTAGCACTGGATTTGAAGGACATCTCTAGGAAATTCATTGACATATATTTATCTCATGTGTACAGGGAGTATAACGCTCCAAAAGATTCTCTCTCCAAACAGGGTTTACATCTACCACAAAATTTTATTTCATAAGAAGAACATTTTTTTGGGGGGGGGCATAGTCTCTGCCAAAATTTTAAGTCTTGATGTGTATTAAGCATCTATGGGTGGGATATCATGTAATTATGTCAGTCCTAATGTTACATCTCTTTAATAGATGGTTAATTGTGGTGATTTCAGATGAAGCACTATTTTTCTCTTTTCATGAAGGTCTATAGTGAAAACTTTGTGAGTGACTCGGGTATGAGAGAGGATATTGAAACTCTTTTCTAAAGTTCTAAGAGAGAGAGAGAGAGAGATTTTACTTAATGTGGACATTGAAATAATTTTTTTGTTATTAATATTTTTGTAAATGATCATCTAAGGAATTACACATCTCTCTCATAGATGGGAAGTTGAAAGATTTTTTTTACTTTCAATTACTTTATAACTTTCTCTCTATAGTTGGTATAAAATTATTTTACTTGTGGACATTGAAATATTTTATATATGGTGAACATTGAAATATTTTGTTTCTTATTAATATTTTTTTAAATACCACTTGTCAACTCCATGTTGAGCATGGAAGGAATTGCATATCTTGCACTGTAAAAAGCTCATTTTGAAGCAATAAGAATTTTCTTACTTCCAATAACATATATATATATATATATATATATATANAATATATATATATATATATATATATATATATATATATATATATATATATATATATATATATATATATATATATATATAGTTGATATTGAAATATTTTATATATGTCCTACATTGATATGTTTTGCTTTTGTTATTAATATGTTTTTAAATTCCACATGTCAACACTTCATCTAAGAAATCACACATCTCCCTCATAGATGGGAAGTTGCAAGCACATATCGCTTAAATAAGAAATTTTTTACTTTCAATTATTTTATAACTTTCTCTCTCTTGTGTATATAGTGGATATAAAATTATTTTATTTAAGATGGACATTGAAATATTTTATTTATGGTTAGCATCCAAATATAAATATCTTAACAATAATCAAAATTGTATTTAGTATAAATATCTTGGCGCATGGTGGTCTTTCAGCTGAAGGGGAGCGCTCTTCTATGGTGGAAGGCCTCCTACAAGAATTAAACATGGTCGTCAAAGACGTGTCATGGGAATTGTTCAAGGAGCAGTTTCGGGAGAGGTATTTGTCAAAGGAATTCATTGAGCGTCATCTCAATGAGTTCAACGCCTTACGATATGGTGGTCGTACGATGCCGGAGTATGAGGCCATATTTATGGAGCTACTTCGATATGCCCCACATCTGAACATGGAGAAGTTGAAGGTCAACAAGTTTGTGTTCAGCCTTAACTCCAACATTCGTGTGAAGGTGAGAATCCTAATACCTAAGACGTTTCACGATGCAGTCCAGAAGGCCCTCATAGCTGAGGAAGAGTTGACCAATGGGGATCAAGGAAGGACTCCTGCAAGACCAATGGGACATATGACATCCGGAGCGCAGCAGCATCAGACACCAACCAGACATACATCAAGGTATCGAGATACGTCTAGAGGACCCGCGTTCACAACACCTCGACGACTGACTCCTTGGCAGAGGAATCCCTACAGAGGACCATTGCATCAGCAGCAGCGTCACCTGCAACAGCAGTAGTTTAGGCATGTTCAGCAGAACAGACCAGGATCTCAGGCTAGTAGGCCAGCAGCTTCTACTTCGAGGACAAGGAGTATTGGACCAAAAACCAGATGTTGGACATTTGGACAACCACATTACCAACAAGACTGCCCCATTGAGAAGGTCAGAGTGGCCAGGTCAACAGAACATACTACAATTGGAGATTTGGTCAAGGCCCACAGGATTCATGCCGCGGTGAATAACTGTCAGGCCGAGCACCAATCCATTGTGCTCGAGACATCAGGTACCATCGTCGACCAAAATTTTAGTATTTTGATATATCTCGGTGCTACAAATAACTTTATTTCTAGTGCAGCGCTGAAAGAATTAAGGTAAAGGCATTCGAATAGGACGAGTTTAGATAAATAGAAATGGATTCGAGTGCCAAAAAGAAGGTTGGAGGATGGGTTTCAGACTGTAGCATTAACTTGGGAAGTTTTGTAACAAAGGCCAACCTATATGTCACGATCTTAGGATCGTAAGACATAGTGATTGGTATGGATTAGTTGGAATCGCACGAGGAAATACTCAACTATAAGATGAAACGGTTAATCTTGATAGATGATGTGGGATAGAGAAGAGTGATTGTGGAAAGAAACTAGGCAGTGTCCTTGAGTTTCATTTCTTCCCTACAGCTACAGAATATCTTGCGCAAAGGATGTAAGTTATATGCAATATTAGTGTTAAACTAAAGGGGCGAGGCGGAAGGATTAAAAAATCTGGAACTGAACCGATAGCAAGAACACCTTATCGGTTGTCAACACTTGAGTTACAGGAGTTGAAAATGAAACTGAAGGAGTTGTTGAACCTGGGACTTATACGTCCAAGTGTGTCACCTTGGGGTGAGCCTGTTATTTTCATAAGAAAGAAGGACGGATCGTGGAGACTTTGCATTGATTATCGTCAATTGAACAAGGAAATGATAAAGAACTAGTATTTGTTTCCTAGAATAAATGATTTGTTTGATCAAATGAAAGGCATGACAGTGTTTTCAAATATTAACTTGAGATAAGGATATCACCAGTTACGAATTAAAGAGGAAGATATTCCTAAGACCACATTCAAGATGAGGTTCAGACACTACGAGTTTATCGTTTTACCATTTGGACTGACAAATGCCCTAGGGGTATTCATGAGTTTGATGAATGGGGTGCTTTGTGAATACTTGGACAAGTTTGTTCAAGTATTCATTGATGACGTAATGATATATTATCGGACGACAAAAGAACCTGACGAACATTTGAGCTTGGTACTACAGTGTTTATGTGAAAACAAATTATACGGGAAACTGTCAAAATGTTATTTTTACCAATCAAAGATTCATTACCTAGGGCACGTTATATCCAGTGAAGACATCGTCGTGTATCCTGTGAAGGTAGAGGCTATTATGGAATGGAATTTGCTTGGTTTAGCAGGATATTACCAGCGGTTCATCAAAGGTTTTTTGAAGATAGCAAATCTGATCACGAAATTGCAGAAAAAAAAACAAGATTTTTTTATGGACCGAGAAATGCGCGGAATCATTTCAAAGGCTCAAGGGGTTATTGGTGACAACGTTGATACTAAAATTCCCCGACATGGACAAGGAATTATTGGTATGCACGGATGCGCCCAAGAAAGGTTTTGGCGGAGTATTGATGCAAGACGATCGAGTGATCGCTTGCATCTCAAGGAAATTAAGAAAGCATGAGGAGAACTACGCAACGCATGATTTGGAGTTATTGTCCATTGTGTATGCCTTGAGAGTGTGGAGACACTATCTGATTGGACGAAAATTCGAACTAAAAACAAATCACTGTGGATTGCAGCACATATTTACGCAGAGTGACTTGAGCACATGACAAAGGCGTTGGTCAGAATTACTTAGGGAATATGATTTTGAGATTACTTACATAAAATGAACAGTGGACAAAGTGGCAGATGCGTTGAGTCAGAGACCACACATATTCTCTAGGATACCTCTTCAGAGGAATCTTCGAAAAAATATTATAACTATACGGATCGACGATAACTGGTACAAGGAGGTTAAGGACAACATTGGATAAGACATCATGATGATACCAAGGTTTGAAGGTTATACATTGGACAATGACAGATTAATGAGGTAAAATAATAGCATTTGCGTACCACCTAATGATGAATTGAGAAAATTGATCTTAAGCGAAGCTCATAGAGCAGTATACATGGCTCATCCAGGAGTCACGAAGATGAAGGCAGACCTTAAGCCTTTATTCTTCTGGAAAGGAATGAAATCAGACATTGTTAGTTACATGGAGAGATGTCTAGAATGTCAGCAAGTGAAAGTTGAACATAGACATTTGGCAGGATTACTACAGCCACACGCTATTCCATAATCGAAATGGGAGGTTATTTAGATGGACTTTATTGTTGGATTGTCGTTGACGGCAAGGAAGCACGACTCGATTTTCTTGGTAGTTGACACTCTGACGAAGATTGCACAGTCTATTCCTATATGTATGACGTATCAGGCGCCAGATATAGCTAGAGTTTTTATCAGTGAGATTTTAAGGTTACATGGTGTACTAAGAAGGATCATATTCGATCGAGGATCAGTGTTTACATGATAATTTTGGACTACTTTCCAAGGGGGCTTAGGAACACAACTGAACTTTAGCACAATGTATCACCCTGAGACAGATGGGTAGACTGAAAGAAAGAAAGAAATTTTGGAATATATGTTATGTATGTATGTAATGGACCAACAGAAATGTTGGGAATATTTCTTGCCACTGGTAGAGTTTGCATACAACAACGGCTATCAAAGTACCATTAATATGGCACTGTTTGAGTTTCTTTACGGGAAACCATGTCGGGCACCATTGAGATGGGATCGACTTGAGGATAGGGTCCTGGTAGGACTAGAAGTGATCCAAGAAATGGAAGAACAAATGCAAACGATAAGACAAAGGATTAAAGAAGGGCAAGATCGACAGAAGAGTTATGTTGATGCACATCGCATTGATTGCAGTTATGAAGTTGGTGACTGAATTTTCTTACGAGTGAAATCACACAAGAGTTCGATTAAGTTTGGAAAGGGTGTTAAACTCTCTCCTAGGTTTGTGGGACCCTTCAAAGTTGTGGAAAAGAAAGGACTTGTGGCCTATCGAGTAACCTTGTCTGATTCTTTGAGGCATATGCATGATGTTTTTCATATATCTATTTTGAAACATTATGTTAATGATCCTACACATGTGATTGACATGATTTCTTTGCAGGCACCGGACAAGGGTGCACTCACGGCGGATTCAATCCGCATTCTGGACCATCGCATTCGACAGCTACGGTGTCGAACAGTCGATCAGGTCAAGGTCCAGTGGGACAATTATAGTCCACACTAGGCTACCTGGGAGGACGTATATGATATGCGTCAACAGTTTCCTTATTATTTGATAGATTAGACATATAGATCTTGTCAGATACTTTTATTTCTGCATTTTATATATTGTACAACTTCGAGACGAAGTTTAAAACAAGAGGGGGTGTATGTAACATCTCGCTCTTGCGAGCACATGTTATTAACTTATTCTTTGAGGACACTTGTGTGCAAGTGATCCGGTTATAGTACATGGTTATTTGTTTCGCTTATGGATTCTTATGATGATGTTGATGGACTATGATTTTATGTTATTTGTTATATGCATATTGACAAATACTATTGACGAGTTTCCCTGAGTGTGCAGGACACTTAACGGATTGCGGATGTCGAGGGAATCAATGGACCTCTTTGGACTCCAGATTGAGTCAGGGAATGGATTGTATTAGTTTGAGTATTTCATTTATGCATATGTGACATATGATCAATTATAGTATGATTTTATATATAGATCATTGACAGTGTTTCGTTGATGGATGCAGGCTGACGAATGATTGCTAATCTGACTCACATAAGGAGTAAAGGGGCCATGCACATAGACCCGATATTGAGGGAGAGGTGTGGCAGTGTCCCTGTCACAGCCTACTAGCGCTCTCGCCTTGGCTCGAATTGTAGGTTAACGATTACCTATTTCGATAGGTCCACGATGTTGTGAGGGCAGAATGAGACAGTCACTCATGAAGATTCTAAGGGGCGTGCAATAAGGCAAGGTATTTATTCCTTAGAATCCCTTAGTCTCTCACAAGATCGCCTGAATAGAGTGCTGACTCCGAGGGTTGGACAACTACCAAAACCAGTCAAAGGCGAGTGGCACCCTTGGAGCACGGAGTACGTCTTGAAGGGCACGTTGTGAAAGTAACACTTGAGTCAATGAATCTAGGTCGCCTAGAAAACATTGAGCGAATAATTAAACCTTGTAAAATCTTTAAACATTGTCAGATTTAATTAATTAATTAAGGATTGAAATTATTAATTTTACATCCCAAATGAAAGTCTAAGCCTATTCAAAACTTAAGCCTAAGTCTAATTTTTGGGTAAGAAGACTAAAGCTAAATTATAAGTTAAATAAAAAGGGGATGAAGTAAATCAAACTAAGAATTAAAAAGAGTGAAATATATCTAAAGATTTGATAAGGCACATGTGTGCAAGAAACTATTAAAAGGAAGTTATAAAATGAGAAAGAAATAGAGATGAAAGAATGTGTACGCATAGAATGTATCTAGAGTCTAGTTAATACTAGTCTAACTAGAAGAAGACTCATATTTTAGTTCAACTTAGATTTAGTAAGGCGTCAGTCATTAATTGGAAATAAGGGGAATAAAGAGACAATCATGAATGATTTAAGGATCTCTTTTATGATGAGTGAGGAAAATTGACTTTAATTAAATTAAAATGTGGAATTACTTGTACAATTTAGGGAAAGGGTGATAAGTGTAAAGGGAAAATAATTATAATTTATCTAATTAAAAAGTGAATTAATTGTGCAAATGGGGAGTTGTAATTAATTGCGATTTTTTTGGGGGTCTTCTCCCAAGCGTGCGTTTCTTCCAGAGAGACTTAATAGAGCTCCCTCTCCCATGGCAATTTTTCCTTCAAAGATTTTCCAAGCGCCTTGAATGCGCTCACCATCCAGTAGCAATTTTCTCTTGCGTTGTCTTGTTTCTTCCAGCTTCGGGTTGAATCTCTCTTAGCGTTTTCCTTACTGCAAATTGTTTCCTCCAGTGATTTAATCGAGCCTCTCTTGCAGCGATACCCTTGCTCTCTGACCCTATCCTTTAAAATTAAATAAGAAGAAAATAATGCCTTAACGGTAAAAAGCAGTGACTTGAATTCTGGGATTTTCATGTGTTTTATTTCTTGGGGTACACCCTTGGCGCCTGGTGCGCCGACGCTGCCTGGTGACTATCTTGTTAAGTGTTGACTGCGGGTAAGTTGCATTTTTTTTCCTAGAGTCTTGCAGTTAAAATCTAGTCTTCGTAAAAGTCAAACAAAATGGTGAAGAATTTATCCACTAAGTAACTTGTGAATACCCACAGTGAGACAATCCTAATGGGATAAGATATGTATTTGACATTGGCGCTCGTGATGACCCTCAATGGTTGGTTTAATGCGTGTGTTTCTAAAAGAAAACTAAACAAAAACTTTGGATTTTTAAAGTATCTGCATCCTTAATGTGTGGGGATGAGTGTACTTAACAATATTGTAAAGGATAAAGGTTGGTAGTCACTTTTGAATAAGTATAGAGTTGTTAACAAGCTCTAATTGAGAGTCCCTTCTAGGATGGTTTATTTAATTGATTATTGGCATTAAGGGAACTCACATGTTCCACCTAGATTAAATAGAATATAGAATAATGCTCCAAGTCATATTGGGGATATAGATGATCCTACATTAAGTGAATAAATTATTGTTAATTCATTTATAAATAATATTATATTAATTGATTGTTCATTGATAAGTTCTTAATATAGACAGGATATAAGTTGCTCTTTATAATGACTCTCAAACTCCTTGGATCTATATTCTCCTTTATCCTGAATATCGATTTTGCATGTTTTAAATAGCTCCCTTTAAGGATTTTAATTCTAACAAAACATTCAAAGACTTCAAACCTTGGTGCTAGGAGGTAGATTCAAACCTTGATTAAAGGTAAGTGAATATAACCCACTAGTCTTGACAACCGACTCATCAATTTGCATAAGTTAGTAAGCATGAACTCTAAAATTGATTATTTTAACTTAATGAGATTTATGTCGAGAGTATCCAAAGTCATCTCCACAATATTTGTAGTGATATCCCAAATTGTCACTAATCATTGAAGGACTTAAACCGAGCCATTAATAATGATCACCACCAATTCCTTCCATCCGCAATGGTATGTGCATTCATCTATTTAATTGCTAGGTGAAACTATTTGTTATGTTGCCATTTAATTTTAAGGCGATGTTGATGTATGATTGATTGAGTAATTAGATTCTCTTGCGCCATTAAAATGATGTTGATGTAAGATTGATTGAGTAATTAGATTCTCTTGCGCCATGAAATAATGTTGATGTATGACTGATAAATCTAGACTAGAGTTATGAGTTGTGATTGATTAATGGAATTAGACACCTCCTTTTTCCTCAGAACAGTCACCAGCCCTGAGACCTTAAGTGGTCAAAATCAATTGGATGAATCATGGGCTTGTGTGTTGCTTATGTGTCCCGGAGGTCCTAACTATGCAAGATAGGTTGGGCGGGTAGTTATTTTAGTATTCAGGACATGGTTGATCATTATTTGTAATTTGCTTCAGTTGGTTGTGATGTGTTGAACAGCGTCGCTATTTATGTTTATGTGTTGATCATGTGTCGCTTTTAATTATGATGTCGTGTTGATTATGCATTGTTATGAATTATGTGATGGCGTTAATTTCCTAATGCTAAATATATATATATATATATATACCTGTTGTACAACGCTATCGGTTGTCGTAACAGAGGGGTCATTACAAAAGTAGTTATCATTTGGTTATGGTTAGAGTTTTCTAGGTAGCTATAAATTAGGATGGATTCCTCCTTATTTGGGCATATATTAGAATAATATTGTATTAGATCCTAGCTCATTGAGAGGTTTCCCCCTTGAAGAGGAGAAGAGGAGTTTATCATTTCATAAAATGATCATTGTATGGGATTACCCTACCTCAAGGATTTTGATATTGAATAAAGCATTGAGAATTTTTGATATATTATTCTGAATCATCTTTCGAACTAGTAAGGAACATTTTTTTAAAGGAACCGAAAGTTTGATATTATATATAAATAGTTGTGTCGAGCCAAACAACAAATCCAGTGGATCTATTACAAAATTTTGGCATATAACCAATATTTTTCCAACTCCTAATAAACTATAAAACATACATATTTCCCTGGGAAACTTCCACATTGTCTCACAACAAAATTTCTTGACAAACTGCACAAGCAAGAAAAAAATGAAACACATCAATTGATAGTCGATTCATACTCTGGGACCTCCTGCACTCCACTTTGAAGTGGAGATTCTCCTTAACCCTCCATTGGTGCAACACCAATACCTCCCTAAGCGTCCTCTATATTCCCATGGAGAGAAGCAACTAACACTTGATTGATGGAAATTGATTGTGTATGTTGTGGCAATATCAAAGCTCTCATAAACTGACACTATGTTTCCAAGCTCTCAATGCGTTGGTTGAAGGATTGTTCCAAATTTCCAACTTTATTGTTAACTAGTGGAGGACAAAGCGGTTTGCTTAAGATATTTCCTCATGGCGTCGGAGGATTTGTTTGAGTTCCCTCCAAGAAGGTTCCATTTTGAGACCGAACAAAACACCATTGTAACCAATATAACCAAGCCCCAAACCATTTATTTCTTTACTAACATAATTGATTGAAACATAGGAAAATAATCTTTTAACGCCAACAGACCACATGCATTCCACTTCCTTGGTTTCAGAATTTAAAACAGTTGTGCAAGCAAGGCTTCCATAATTGACAATCTCGTAAACACACCCATTTCCATAGAAGTAAACATAATAACAAATTCCCAAAGCAAATCCTTTGTTAGAAAAGAGAAATCCATATTGAGCTTCAATTATCAAAGTAGGAACATAAGGATCCTCAAGCCACAGTTTATCTTTCTCAATAATCACATTATCCAAACCAAAGAGCAAGAACCAAATTGAGCTACTACCCCACCTTCCAGCTTCTAGCACATTACAAAGAGGGTTAACAAGGCAGAGAACAAGGTATTCCAAATCAATAGCCCCCAAACCAAAACCCCAAATCAAGAAAGGAAGCCCATAGAGGAGAGGAAAGTCTGCATTTAGAAATCTCAAAGACATAGAGCCCAGAAAACTGAACTAACTCCTCCAAAAACAAAACGACATCATCATAATCTCCAAACAATAAGTAATTTTTACTCCCCAACCCCAAAATGATCGAACTAGAGAGCATCAGATAGATAGAAAAACTATACCATCCATCATCAACTACCTGTCCTTCCTGAATGTAAACATGTGTAAATGAAGAATGACCCAGAATGTCATTCCCAAAACCAATATGATATCCACTAACATTAAACCCAACAAGAAAGGGAGGGTCTTCAAAATCGGGACTCGAAAAATTATATTTCCATACTCTAAAGAGAGAGAAATTGCAAGGAAATAACCTAAGGACCAGAGGGGATCTAGCCGGCAAAGGGTTGTCACTCAACATTGAACACTAGACATCCCAAACTCTCACCAACACGCTCCTCTTCTCCTTCAACGCAATGTACCAGAAACCAAAACTACAATGATGGATGAGAATCATAATTGCAACCAAATTCCAATAAAACCAAAGCTCACACAAGTCATCATGAATAAGGGAAATAACTATGGCCCTAAATAAATGAACAAGGCAATCAATCACATGGTCAGACTAGTGCGCAAACTCCCACCCGTCCCATGAAATAAATGACTCCAACATTGAACTACGAGATATGAAAAAATTCCCTCTCACCATTGACAATAATTACTCCTTCTCCTAAGATAGATCCATGTTATCTTTCCATTGGTTCGTTTCATTGTTATACTCGCGCTTAATATGGAAGGCACTATATTCTTCAAATTTAGCAAGAAGACTAAGTGTATGAGATATTTCCCCTGGGAAGACCTTGTTTCCGATGTCATATTATTTGTTGATAGCTCTAATCATGAGCATGGAGTCACCAAGGATAATGATCTTTTGGATTCCTTTTGCCTTTGCAAGCTTAATACCTTGCCACAAAGCATAAGCTTCTACAGAGTTATTTGAAATATTACCTAATCCTCAAGCATAATGGACAAAATTATTCCCTTCAGGGTCACAAATTACCCCCCCCCCTTGCACCTGTCACCCCTTAGCTACTAAGGAACATATCAAGTGGTATGAGAGCACTTTCCAGGGCAAGAAGGTCATTTTTTTTTGCAGATTAGTTGAAACACTCGAGTCAATATATGAAGCTTCTTTAGTAGAATTTCCATAAGCCAATTCCAGATCAAAATTCTTTGGACAAAAATAAGGGATTTAAAAAAAA
>ML810449.1:107672-121096 GCA_009831015.1 Picea engelmannii
GACAATAGATACCAATGAAGTCAACGTTTTATCAATTAGCTATGGCAAAGCATCAATTCATCAATAACTATCAAGATGATCAAGCTAACAATGTATCCAATCAACACTTTACTCAATAAATGCTTCAAATCATCATTTAATTGTTTATATTCAACACTTGTTGCATCAAGATGAGATAACCAATTGTGACGTCAGCCTTAATTAGGTTAGTTTGTTAGTTAGGGTTTCAAATTTAGAGTTTTGAGAGTGGTTTTGTACACTAAAACCTCAACGTTGGAGGTCAGAGATCAGTGCCTTAGGGTATATGGAGTCAAACAAGGTAAGGGCACAAGGTCTTGAAAGGATGAAGACTCAAAGACAAGAGGGAAGGGTTATAAAGTGCTACAAATGCAAGGCCCTAGAATCAAAACCCCAGGGGAAAGAGGCTCACTCCGGTGTTGCTTAAGCAAGGCCTCGTGCTCTTTCCTCCTTCCTTAGGTCAACTTGGCAAAACGGCTAGCATTTAACTAAAGGATGAGGTGAGAGAAAGTGTTGTGAATACAAGGCTTTCAAACCCTACAAGATGATGGCCCTAGGTGTAGATAACCTAGGCTCAGGACATCACCTTCTTTCAACCTATAGAATTCAATGCTAGCTTAAGAGAAGAATCAAGATGAGTGTAGCAAAGGCTAGGCTCAATCCCTCTTCTTCAATGGCTGAAAAATTTCTCTCTAAGGGGACATGTAACAATGACCTACTTGTGTGCTTGTTACCTAGGGTTTCAAATCAACAATTTAATAAGCAAATGCAAGAAATTAAACCTACAACCATTCAATTAAGAAGTTTTGCAAGAAAATCACTTACATATCATGAAGAAAGCATGTGTAAACCCTAGTTGTAAACCCTAGTTGTAAACCCTAGTTGTAAACCTTCCTTGGAGAGAAATGCCAAAAGATGCCAAAAAATCCTTTCAATAACAAGTGCGCCTCACTTAGAAAGAAACAATACCCTAGAAGGGCACAAAAATCAGACCTCACAAGTGTGAGTGAGTTGTGTTATGTTCAAATGAGGGGGAAACTTCCTCAATATATATTGTTCCATGACCTTTAATTAAATTTAGGTCATTAAAAATAGTCGACAAGCCTAATAACCAAACATCATATTGTTTTACATTAAATTGTCAAATAAAACCCTAAATGAGCAATAAGCAAGACGTCAAGCCCCTTTGAGGGAGACGTTGGCCCTTTTTAGGGCAAAAAGCAGCACAAGATGACAAATGTTGGCCCTCTCTGGGCCTCCAAACTCTGCCACACGTGCCAAAATGCTCTATCAAGGTGCCATACACTGCAGGTGACATCATGGATCCTAGATGACATCCAGGAGCATCAGAAAGGACATGTTCCACCTGTAGTGGGTCAACCCCCCTGGGCTGGGCTCAGCCAAGGCGTCCTGGATGAAAACGTCCTTCTTCTCTCATGCAAAGGCTCGACCAATCACTGTCCTGTCTCTGACCCTGATGGGGTCCCAAAAACCATATGATGCGCTCTTCAGCCCCATGGAGGTCCGAACTAATCATCTCCCCATGTGTACCAGTCCACTTGGTACCTATCTGTCGGGCATGGTCCTGCACATAAAAAACTTCACCCTCCATGGGATCATTATTCCTAGGGATCATAGCAATGTCAATCATATTTCATCATTAATTTTATCAAATGCATGCATAAAACCCCTAACATATCATCCAATAGCTCAAACACATTACCATGACCTACTATACAAAGCTGAAGAAAAAGAAAAAATGCCCTATTGGGCCAGCATCCATAAGAAAAGGAAAGTTTCCAGAGGATATCATCCAAGCCATGTAATACGAGATGGTGTGTTCCAAGGATGTCCAGACATACAAGTAGAGTGAAAGACAGGGGTGATATTATCCGTGGGTGCCTTTGTAGGAGGCAAGTTGTACCAGTCATGAATGCAATTATTTCCAAGCCCTTTATTGACTTTATTCTTTCTTTTCTTTATTACTTTTTCTTTCTTTTTATTTCAAGGTCTAACTAGAGGACACTGCATTGGCGTGGTGACCAGAGTTGATAGTGTTACCCACAAGTACTTTCACAGAGATGATAAGGTTGGCTCGTGATGAGACCCCCTTTCCCTTGGCCATGCAACCAAAGGTCACTGCCCTGGCGTGGTAACCAGATAATGGCAATGTCATACTGCTAGGTACCCATGAACATAATGGGATGGCTCATGATGAGACCCCCCATCCTCTTGGCTACGTCTTGTTTTTGTCATTTTTCTTCGGGTCCCTCTTGTTTCTTATTGAGAGGGTTTTTATTGCCTTCTCGGGGATCCCTGGGCGAGGCATCTCTAGGTTTTATATTTTATGGCTTTTATCTCTTACCAGCTGCTTTTACCTCTTGGGCCTTTAACACCTTCTTCCCACAAGATAAGGTGTAACCCCACAAAAAGGTCATCCTAATGTCTAGACCAGGAGAATGGGATAGATGAGTGGGAGATAAGATGTAAAATGATGATATGATGAGAGGGGACGATAGCTCTTCAAAATACCCCCTAATGGCTAACCGAAACCTATGGCTACAAGATTGCTAGGGTACCCTGTCAATCCCCCCAACCTCTGTCAAGTGGGTTAATGTAAGATCCAAGCAGTTGTCAGAAATGAAAGAAATTTGATGCATATATCTGAAGGCTAGAATGATCAAATATGACACATACCATGATACCTGGACCAATTACCTCATGGAGCAAGAGTCCTCTCCGATACAAGTCCAAGCCGAAGGTGATGGATGTTGTTGTTGCTGACAGGATAAGTCTGATGAAGAAGAAGAAAGATGGGCCCTCCAGGGCCATGCTCAGGTCAATCCTGCTCTCGGTGCTCCATGTCTAGGACCTGTGGGCCTCGAGACATGATCTCCTAGTTATCCCTAGAAATTGAGGATAACACCCCCATCTCTCTCTATTTCTTCTTCACTTTCATTCCCAATGGGTCTTTTTTGGCAAGAGAAGAAGAGGCCTAGAGAGCCATGAAAACATTGTAACCAAAGATTGTTGAAATGAAACACTAAGATCCATTGGAAGCTAGTTTCCGCATTTCATGGGTTTCCAAGGTAAATTCTTCGTGTCTTGGTGGTGTGTTGTAATTGTTGTTTCTTCATGGTATGTTTTAAATTTCCATCTCTACTATATTACTATTTGTGCATTTGAAAATTCCATGTGGCATGATCTACGCTATGTTATATATTTGAATGAGTTGGGCATTTCAATTTTCATACTATGTGGTGATGAGGTTAATTCTAATGGTTGTTGGCATTCTAATATGGATTAATTGATCTATGGTTTGCTCAAGTCAATGGATATGACTGTTGATTTAAATGAACCATGGCCTTCATTTTGGTAATTCACAGACATGTAAGTACCGACAATGCATTTCGATGATTGTTGATTTGGTGCTCATAATTCATTACCGTTGATCATTTTTATCAATGGTTCGATTAAATCCAACTATTAGAAAATATAGGATGTCCATCTATGTTATCCAAGAGATAAATGGCCTATAAATTAGAGTTGTTTCTCCCTACTTTCTAATTTGATCCCTTATATTTAGTAGTACAATTTTCACTCTTTGCTCGGACCGTTGGCCTACCTCCCTAGGTGATTTTCTCTTTTCTTAGAGTTGTATGCTCTCTCCCTCTAACCAATTTCTCATTGCTTGGGTGAATTCACCTTTACTCTGAGTCATACGATTCCCCAAGACCAAAATTTCATTACATTTTTAGGTCAATTACGCATTTCCGTGTCATGTACGACCATCCATGTGATTTACATCTCTTCTTAGATCATGTTTCCCACATGGGCTGAGTAATTTTTCATTCCTTGGCTAATTTTAATTGATGGTTGATTGGATTTCTTTTCTGGCCATTTTTCTTAATTGTTGGTCGATTGGATTCCTCTTCTAGTCAATTTTTAGGAAACTTTATTAAGGATGGTCAATATAACTCTTTTTTTTTCCACTAAAAACAAAAAGTATTTTTAATTCCAATCAAAATCCAAAGTACAATTTTCACAGTGCAAATTTGCACATGTCCAAAAAATTGATACCTGAGATACTATTCATCTATGCTACATACAAGATGAGTTTCCAACATTATCTTTCTAACCAAAAACTTCCCAAAAAACACT
Source organism: Picea engelmannii (assembly GCA_009831015.1). NCBI lineage: Eukaryota > Viridiplantae > Streptophyta > Pinopsida > Pinales > Pinaceae > Picea > Picea engelmannii. Next base: position 111,852 of record ML810449.1, read on the forward strand.
TAATCAAAGACAAGCTAACCAGTGACATTTATATTCAAAGGCATATAAAAGTCTAGTCATTGGGACTGGCCTAATTATATAGAATAACCCACCAAAAAACGCTTAAAATTCAGTAAAGTGATAGGTCCTTGATGAGATTAAGGATCCTCCCACAAAATCATCTTCAGTTATTTCATCTTGAGGCCTATGTAGACCCTCCTTATAAAGGGATTTTTCCTATACATTGAGCTCCCAAAAAACATGAGAGAAAGTGATCACCTGAAACTGACTTGATAGATCTTTCATGTGCATGGCCACAGTGAATAAACATGTGTTTTGTACCTAAATTTCATCATTCATCCAATTAATAGCAAGAGTTGAATCCCCAAATACCTAGAGGAAAAGTAGTTCCTTGAACTCACTATAGTCATTGGTCCCCGAGCCCAAATTTGCCTTACCTATGTAGAAATGGGACTCTAAGAGATAAAGAGAATAACCCATACCACATACCTATCTAGGACCTTGATAGACCCCATCAAAGAAACTCAATGGGATTTATTTATAAACCATCGAATCACCAACCCTCCTTGGCCTTCTTATCCGGTCATTAGTCTGAAAATTGGATAATAATGCCAATGCCTAAGCAATAACTTGAAAGCGTGGAGTTTGTTTGTATTCAATATACATGCATTTCTTGCTATCCAAAGCACCCAGACAAGATAAGGCACAACTCTAAAATTCTTAAGTTCCCTCCTATCGAACCATTCCTTGAGATTGTCATTCAAAGACCCTTTCATCCATAAATTTTGGAAGACCCGAATTGGGTTCCACCTCCTTCCACACCTGCACATAGAAAGGAAAACTCATAAAAACATGGGCATTTGTTTATTCATGGTTTTTGCACAGACAACACCAAACAAGCCTAATTTTATTTATTTATTGTCATATGTTCCGATTCAAAACTCTATTCATTGGGACTGTTATCCCCATTTTGTGGATAATTAAGGAGATTATGTCTTGAGGCCCTCAGGTTGTAGATATGGAGTGTTGAGAAGACTACATGACCAACAATACCCTTTTTCATAGTTGGAAACCCCACTCACCACCACAGATGGTCACAGATTTGCAGATGGCATCCACCACATCAGTTGGCTTCTGAAAGGCAATGGGCCTTGCTCCATGAGGTGCAAGTCAGTATTATGGTGAGCATTATTTCAATGTTTAAGTCATTTGAGTATGTTGTATCTTAGATTGCTATATATTTCATGATATATGCTTGGACATTTCCCCTTTTTCCTTGCTTTACCTTAGTGGTTGACATTGTGTGTTACACAGCAAAATTACTCATTACGACAATGGCCTAGTGTCATCGTTATCAATATTACAAGTGTCGCATTTTGGTCACAAGTGTCGCAAGTTTCAGAAAAAGAATACTGCCATACAATCTATGTCGTGCCTATAACGACATTGGAAGGACACTTGAAACACCTCAAACAACTGATTTGGAAGAAGAGGAATGGGTTAACAAAGTTTATAAACCTTTTGCCACTAGAAAATCCACTCAAAAAAACATTTTTGGAGAGGAGTGCTCCTTTATACACTAATAGGGAGCACTAGCGCTTGGTGCACCCTTTTAGGGGAGCGCTATAGCGCTCTGGTACCCCTTTTGGGGGAGCGCTGCCTTTTCTGAGCGAGTTTTGGCTTGTTGAGGAAAATCAAGAAGAGATCCCTTTAATCTCTAAAGGCAGTTGGATTCGAATCCTTGTTCAAGCCATGATCTTAGGGAAGATCCATAACTGAAGGAGGAGAATCCTCAACTTACCCCAAATATATCTTTAGTGGTTGGGCCTCTCCAAGCCTATATAAGGAGGCCTTCTCATGGTGAAAGGGGATGAAAAGAATTGTGAAGCATCCAACTTATGATCTCATGAGGAAGATGTCATTTGGAGCATCAGCATTCTGTGTGTGGACTGTTTAAGCAAGGGTTTGGACAAGGAGAGCTTGATGAAGTTGTTGCACTCACATCTATGGTTGTAAGTATTCTTCATTGTTGTTCTCATTAATAGAATCAATGCTTGGCCTGTTTCTTTCAAACTTGAATTGTTCCATATAAGTTTGTCTGCAGTAGATGGATATATGTTTTAGATAATCTCCGTAGAGTAGGAAGTATTTTGTACTTTTGTTTGTCTTGCAGGACCTACCAAGGAGTTCAAGATCGAAGCTCATACTGGACCTTGCAGGGACAAACAACGTTCATAAGGTACTTGCCTTCCTCCTTCTCTTTTGTTCATCAGCTTAATTAGATCTAAAAGAAAGTCAGTGTCCATGTTAAGCATTTTCTGTCTTAGAGTTAAGGGTCTAGCTCTCAAGAGGAAATCTACCTGTCCGCAGGGAGATTTTCCTACAACATTGTGCCCTAGTAAGTGGTCTTCCTTGGGGATGGGTTTGCTACTAGGAAATCCCTTAAAGATCCATCATAACGTTCCGGACCATTCCCCTCCATTTCCTTATCTCTTGGGATTTTAGGGTGTAATGACCCAAAAAGGGGTTGTCCCTCATTCTATGGGAAGAAGAGGTTGAAGGCCTAGAGGGATTGATGTTATGTAAAATATAAAATCCTTGTATGAACCTTCCATATGCTTCACCCATGGATCACCCAAGAAAGTAGTGAAACACTTATCTTTGAGTAAAGAGGACCCACAATATAACAAAGAATGATTACAAGGTTAGTTGAAGGATAGGAGGTCGCATCACGAGCCGACCTATCACGTCCATGAATATCTAGTGGTATGACATTGCCATCATATGGTCACCAAACCAGGGTAATGGCTCTCAGTTGCATGGCTGAGAGAAAGGGGGTCTCATCACGAGCCATCCTTCTCATTTTCCACTAGGTGTTTGTGGGTGACATTGCCATTATCTGGTCACCATGCCAGGGAAGTGACCTTCAACCTCTCCCTAAAATTATGAAAGAATAAAAGAATGGAAATTAATGGGCTTGAAAAAAGTGCGTTGTGGACGAAGGTACCACACAACCCTTTATAAAGGCACCCATGAATGAGACACTATGAACCCTTATATGGCATGAGCCTTATGCCCATTGAGTCTTGACCCTAACAACTTCATCCACTTTACATGGATTAGATTGGGATCTCTTGGAAACTCTCCTTGACCTAGGGAAAGATCTACCCAATAGGACACCTCGTCAACCCTCACATACTCAAGCTTGGCAAGTCGCATAGTGTCTTTGAGAAATTAATTGTTTGATATGGTGATCTTTGATGCACATGCTTAGGTGGCTCATTTATTGATTGGATTCACTTATCATGATTTTATTACTTGATATCCTTGGAGGGCGTGCTCATTTGTCTTTGTAGGACCTATTTGGTGGACATTTTTGGGAGAACAAGCCTAGCTTGGGCTTCCATGGGCTATAAGCCCACAGGTTGGATGTCAAGGGTCCATATGTTGGTTCACACTGATGAAATATTGAAGGCCTAGAGGACAATTGGATGGACCTAGCCCATGCTTCACTTGCCAAATGACTTGCCTAGGAGAGGCAAAACGTCACCTCCTAGGGCATGACGTCACTTTTGGGGGCTAGGTTTTAGTGGTGATGTAGCCACTTATTGACACATGAACGTTTTGAGGAGAAGGAGGTCTTCAGCATGAGGATATTTCCTAGATGCTTGACATGTGGCCTTTAGAGGCTTATGATCCAGGTGGATATCGGTGGCCACCCACCTTTCCCAGCTGGCTCAAAACAGTTTTCTGACAATTTTGGCAATTTACTATTTTTAGCAGTTTTTAACTTCCGGGGCCATTTTGAGGGCCCAAATGAAGGTTTTTCAAGATCAAGGTTCTTGAGCCCCCAAAATGAATCTCCTCAATGATACCTTTCCAATGAGTTATCACACGCCTAAAACGGAGATCGTATGCAAAAGTTACGACCCTGAGAAGTTGATGTACTCACTTACCCAAACGGGGCCCACATGACTTTTGGCGCTTCATCTCCTAGGGTTAGGTTTTTGGATGTCTAGGGTTTTTGGCATTCCTGCTTATTGTAAAAATGACTTCAAAGCCTCATTGTAATCATCTTCTTGCGAATGCAATTAGCCGTCACATCTCTTCTCAGAGATAAGCTGCCACCATTCTAGCGAGTCTTTCACTCTGTATTTTTACAGTCTCTGTACATTTCTTGCATTAATAGAAATCATGTATTATTGTATCTCTGTGTTTATGATTTCCTCTAATATATTTCTGTTATATTATTGGATATACGTGATATCTCTGTGCATTTATTTATTATATCTTCACTCTCATTTCGTGCCGAAAATAATCCAGATCAGCCTACCTATGCTTCTCCAACACCAACGACTTCTTCTACGTGGAAAAACGTCCCCTAAAGGGGAGACGTCCATGTAAATTAGGGTTTTACTTGTGAAAAGGTGAAATTTTAAATGAATTGTTTAATGTTACTTTGTTAAAGGGGGAAAGATTAGGGTTTTTGACCCCTAGTCTTGTGGTTTACCCCTCAATATGTGGACAAGTCACCTTGGTGACATTTTAAATAAGAGATCATAAGATCTCATTTACACAATAAATCTCCCTCTTGTGAGAGTACTTGATCTGAAATTTTCACTACACTTGGCTATATTTGTCTCTTGTGCACTTGTTTATGGCTATATATTGTGAATGGTTGGTGTAGGAGTGAGGCGCTAGCCTTGGAGGAATGCTCTATAGATTTTATGGTGGATTATCTTAGCATCTTTCTTGATTTTGGTATGGTATTTTATTCTTATGATATCATTTTTTCAAGTCAAGGATTGTTGTGCTAGGAGCTAAGTGGGAAGTAAGAGTATTTACACCCCCACTCTAGTCTCCATCATTTATTGCTTAAAGTTCATTGATGTTGCAAGGGTTTGTTTGAGGAAGTAAGTTGATTTACACCCCTCATCCTCAAACCCTAACTAGAGATACTTGCCTTGGGAAGTAAGAGGATTTACACCCCCAAGGAAGTAGCATCTATAGTTCATTTATTTGACTCCATTAACCCAATAGTAAAGGCACTAGTCATCCATTTTTTGCATTGGAGATATAAAATCATTACCTTGGGAAACATGATTTTTTGTCTTTTGGAAGATCTCTTGCTTGGAGTTGGTTTTCCACATTGAGAGGACTCTTCCCCTACTAGGGTGTCCCCTCTCTCCCACTACTTAAATTACTGTTACAAACTTTAACCTACAGGCATTAGGGCTGATCTAACCTAGATAAACTACTAACCATAACTCCTAAACTAATCCTAGACTAGCTCCTAAATTTTGTTCACTAACTCTACTAACTAGGGTGCATATTTTGGGCTAATTGTTGGCATTTTTTGTTGGTGTAAATTTCTGATAAAAGTGAATGAATGATACAACTATAAGGCTGCAATTTTCTGTAGAAAATACATGTTACGATAACTTGCTTTGTTTAGCCTCAAAGGGTCATTTTTCAATCATAATTGATTTCCACACTCATTGATAATATCGTTGATTGATCTTATGCTTTAAATGTTGGTTTGAAATATCTTACTTTCTGATATAAATTGTCATCTACTGCTATAAATTAGGGACAGCAAGCTTAACTTGCTAATCCATACTAACATATATCATTTCAAGTTGGATTTTCTTGTGTCTCGGGCATGTACAATCATCTAGAGAAGTACTATACCTTTGGGGAAACAATCACTTGACTTACAAGGCATCTATTTCCACATCTCACTCCACTTATATTTTACCTCTAGAGGTTCCACTTCCATCTCTATCCATCCACATCTCATTCCCCCTAGGGTCACCAAGATCGCCTCCCTAGAGTGACCTAGTCATCCTGGAAGTGCGGGACCTACATCGAGGTGACATTGGGTATAGGATTCCCAAGTTGTAGCACTTGATTTTGTGGTTGGGTTGGGATTTTCCCAACCTACAACTTGTGCTATAACAGGTACCAACCACATAAACAAACTGCATTTGGAAGGTACTCTCACCTTCCGCAATTTTGACCACCATCGGGCTTCCTCTACAGATGTTGGAGATTAAATTATCAAATATCCATGTTTAGTTGTGTAAGATCCCCCTTCTTTGTTCCAATCCCAACTAAGCTCATCTTGATCATCATTCAATATTATATGTGCCCTTCTAAGCTCTACCAAAATTACTTCCCAGATATGCCTCATTCCATTTTCCAAACCTAGGTCCTGAAGTAAAAGCCATCCTTGTGTCCAAATGGTGGAGTCATGTGGCTTATCAATATTATTTAGAGTACATATCCCTAGTTCCTGCAAATGAGTTACAAGTGCTTCTAGGAGGGAGATTGTCTATCCACAACCTAAAATGGCATCGGAACCAATCCTTACCTTTGTTACCTACCTTTCGAGTCATGTATTTTCCAATCACAGGAAAAGCCAAAGTTAAAGATTTCCATTGGCTAGAAATATTTTTAATGTTCTTCCTTGCTGACCTTATCCAATCTAGTAAAGAGCTTGGTGCAACATACTTCTAAGTAATGATCTGTCTCCATAAACTATCCATGGTAACCAGCTTCCATAAATATTTGTTTCTAGGGAATGTCCAAAAAGATGTATTTCTTTGAGTCCCCATCCCCCTGATTTCTTATGAGTAACAATCATTTTCCATCTAGCTATATGTGATCCCTTGAACTCGTTGTTTCCCTTCCATAGGTAATTAAAGCAACATTTCCTAACTTTCTCCAATATTCTCTTATGGATATGCGCTAAGGCATGCCATAATATCGAAATAGCTCCAAGAATAGACTTAATCAAGACTAACCTTCCACCTCTAGAAATCCACCTATTGCACCAAAAGGAGATCCTTTGTTCAATTCTAGACAACAACCATCTCTAATCCTCTTTCACATGGTTATTAAGTTTTAAAATAAACCCAAGATATTTTAGTCCTCCTTCAAAATTTAAATGTTGAAAGGAGAAAATCCTTTCAATCCAAACAAATAATGAGTCATTCAACCCATAGGTATACAAGGAAAACTTACCCATAATGATTTCCATCCCATTTGCAAATAGAGTATAAATCCAAAATTTCTTTTCAGTTTTGACTTCCCCTCATTGAACCTAGGCCAAAATGTAAAACATCATCAACAAAGAGAAAATTTGTGAGAGATACCCCTCTTCCAACCTAAATCCCTTACAGTAGTCTAATTATTTTGGCTTCATGGATTTCCCTATTGAGGCCTTGTGATACCAACAAGAAGAAATAAGGTGACAAAGGGAAACCTTGTCAAAGTCCTCTAGTTGTCTTGAAAAGTGAGGAAGCCAACCCATTAATCAACACAAAGAAGAAAGTAGATGACACAGAGCCCATGATCCACTTCACTAAAGGAAGGGAGAAACCCAAATGTATTAGAAGGAGTCTTGAGTATAGCTAGGACACCCTATCATAAGCCTTTGATCGGTCTAATTTGTTGACAATAATAGGGGTATGTAAATGCTTGATGGAATGTAGACCTTCTTGGGTTGAACCTATAGCTTCATGGATCAACCTCCATTCTAAAAGACCAAGTTATTATGGAGAAATGTATCTAGACAAAAGGAGCTTAAGTCTCATAGCTATGACTTTGGATGTGATCTTGTATATGGTTAAATAAGAAAATTGGTCTAAATCCATCAGAATTCTCTGGGAAATCCTGCTTAGGAATCAAAGCAACGAATGTAGAATTTAGGTTCCTTGAAACCTTTCCTACTAGCCTAACCTCCTCCACAATCCTGAAAAGATCTTCCCCTAGGAGTTCAAAGAAATCAAAATAGAATTCCACTGGCCACCCATCTAGCCCATGACTATGATCCTTCTAAAATGAGTTCCAAACGATCAACAACTCCTCCCTGGAAACCTCCTTATACAGCTTTTCATGGTCCTCTACTTCCACCATTCTATGGAAATATGATACCACCTTCAAGATTTATGACAAAGTGTTTGACATCAACGTCTACCAACCCTTGAAACTCTCTGAGCTTGTTTCCATCATCATCAAATAATTCCTGGATAATGTTTTGAGTTTTTCCTAATGTTGGAAAATTTATGGAAGTACTTTGTGTTATGGTCTCCTAAACTTAGCCAAGTTTTCCTACTCTTGATTCTTTGATCTTTATCTTTGTCCATAAGAAGCTTAATCTTTTGAAGCTCAAGTTATTTGATCCTAGACATTACCTCTTCACTATACATCTCCTCGGGATGTTCTTGATATAAATGTTCCAATCTCTACTCAGGATTCATCAATAAATGGTCCCTAGCCTTATATCTCTAACTAGCACAAAGGAGAACTTTCGCCTTGACCAATTGAAGAGAATTGGCAAACTTTGTATAGGTCGAGTCCTCAGAATGAACATCAAAAAAATTTCAAGTAGATTTTACAAGCTCCTGAAAATCCACCTCGACAGACTCGATCAATATAACTCTTATGGACGTTTGGGAAGATATTTGATCCATGAGTATGGTTTCAAGTCATATTCACATGAGAAAACTTTGGAAAAGGGAAGAGAAGATATATAAATTATAACAAAAATCTTGTTTCTTAGAGGAAGGGAGGATTTTGTTAATGCATGGCATTTCTTATACATAATTGTAGTTGAACACAACTTTACCATAGGTAGATGGACAAAGAAAATTGTAGTTGCTTGTCTTTATATCATTTTTCGATAAGAAAAGAAAAGAAAAGAAAAAATTGTTCATTGATGTTTTTAAGATGTCTTGCAAATAAATGTCTATGTGCTAGGCATTGTGTTTTTGAAACTTTGTAAGTAATTGAGATTTGAGCAACCTCCAATCATTCAAAAGTCAATTGACCTCAACCTATTTATTCATTTTTTTGTTGATTTCTTAGTTCGATATCCAGACCCTACATATTCATACAAGTTCGAGCTCTTTTTCCACAAAGAGTTATCACTCTAATGCAATGTTTCGAAAGGAAATTAATTTGGCTCAAAATTGACCTTCTTGTAAAGAAACCAATCCATGAGAGTTGGGATTTATAGTTGGTAAACTCAAGGAGATAGAGCTGGACTTCAGAACTAATTTCACCTTCATATATGGCATTCAAATGAATTAAACTAACCAACTAAGGTATGTGTTACAACTAGTTGTTGTGTACAATTTTCATCAAGCACCAAAGCATTAAGATACACTAAGAAATGGGAGTTGTAGCCTTTCAAAGTACATAGGCATAGTATCCTTTTTGAAGATAGAGCCTTATAATTA
>ML810450.1:12382-36980 GCA_009831015.1 Picea engelmannii
GCTTTAAACTAAAATTGATTAGTCACGATTTTATTTTTTAGGGTGCACAAACTAGTCTAGGATTTAATGCCTTGGAATAGGATTTTGTGAGTAAACTTCTCCAAGGCAATTAAATCAACATATGTGTCTTAGATAGGGAGTTGAGAAGTCCATTGTATAATTAGTAATATCAGGAGACTCCGCTCACACTAGAGTTAATCATGAGGTCGTGGATACTCACCTAGTGTCAGAGATATTTCTATGGATTTATTCATATTTGAGGATCTTGCTAGTACCCATACCTCTGTGAGAGGTAGTTCTTTAAAGGTTTCATGCTTTGCTACCCTTCCCATATAGTGATTCGAACTTACAACTACTCGCCTGTGCATCAGTTATATAGTGGTTTATTAGTTTCTTGACTTAGGTATCTCATAGGTTACTTGCAGGGGTTATTTTGCTTGTACCCTGGGTTAGATAGGGGTCAGATAACACACAACCTTTATGGAGGATTATCTATCCAGGGGGATCTGACCGATTAGTTGTTAATCCCACGAGGGCCCCTATAACTTATTATGTAACCTCCAAACTTTAGCGGGGAGTCTCAGGTCCCTCTTGGACGAGACATACCTTCTTTAGCGAGGGAGGCCACTCAACCACTTTAGCCTATTTGTATGCATATTGGCCATTTGAGTTTTTGGTATGTTATTTGACTACTAGTTTTCCTTAGGACATAATTTTATTTTGTAAATTCATAAGTCATCGTGGAGTCAGACCAGCTTCCTCGCCAGTCCCATCGATTGTTACAGTTACCACTGGTTTTCGAGTTCTTACCTTCTAAAAGGCATAGAGTTATCAAGCATGGTACACACACATCCACCTTTCAGACTTGTGGTTCCACAAGGATGATTACGGAGTCCAGTCTTCAAAACAATGGGAGTTCTTTGAATCCCATATCCACTATAATTAATGGCACCCCTTCGACCCTTGCAGCCACTATAGTTGTAGGAACAGAGGCTTATACTAGTACTACGGCTCGGCATGTAGTTAATGCTTCATCTCTTGCCTAGAACCCTTTTGGGGGTTTAGGACACTCATTGGATTATTGTTACACATGATTTTGGTCACTCTGGTGATGTCTCTACAAGTGATGTATTCAGGCTCCCACAAGGGATTTTTGCCTGAGAAAAGTGACTGTTGTCTTCTTCCAAAAATGCATTTTTAAGATGAGTTCGCAGGTTGCCTATATTACAGGGTGTGAAAATCCTTCATTCTCCCAGGCAACCCACACTTAGGGTGTGAACTATTCGTAGTCTTCTCTATAGGTAGGGTGCGAATCTATTTCAAAGCTTGGAAAAGAGAAGAGGTCACAAAGGTTCTAGAAGGGAATCTTCTAGAAAATGAGTTGGCATTCACATGGTTGGAATTCTACTGACTTCTTAGATTTGGTGGGATCATCCTCATCCATTTAACCATATCTCCTTCTCCTATATATTGAAAGGTTTCTCATGGAAAAGGTTAAGCAATATTGATTGAAGAATTGGTGAGAGAATTTTGTGAAGAACTCTGTTTGGACAGAAGCTTGAGGACTCTATTTGGTCTACCAATTTGTATTGGATCTTCTTCATGCAAATGTAGAGAAAGTGTGTGTGTTGGAACCAAGGGTCACTGAAAGGAAGCTTGCGACATCAAGGAGATACATTTGTATCTTCTACTTTCATTTAATATAATATGGCAGCATGTCCCTTTCCCATAAAATCACTCTTTTTTTATTTCATAACTCCTTGATCATATGCATAGGTTGACTTTGAATATACTTTGCTATCTTCACTTTGGTTGGTTTGTGTTGTATTGGACCTAATTTCACAAGAGCACCGGAGCGAAGTGGGAACAACAGAGACCTAAGGAAGCGATATAAAGGTATGCCACTCCTTCCTTCTTATTAGTAGATTCAATGAATACAACTTAGGGAAAGAGTCGTGTCTTGTCCTATTTTTTTCTAGATCCAGGTGGATATAGGGAGATCTATTAGTGTCTGGACCTACCGATTTATCCGATTACAGTTACAATGTTTAGTCCATCCCTATGCCTTCTAGTCCATTTTCTTATGGTATGCCTAACTTCACGTTGCAGTTTTTGACTGTCATCCTAGTTGTTGGCCCTAACGCTAGCTTTGGACTTGGGGGAACTACACCTCATTACACTCCTTTCCCATTTGGTGGTTCTCATATTCCCTAAGAAAATCCTAATATAGGAATTTTCCCTTTTCATAACCTCGGATCCAATCCTTCTACAGCTGGATGGAACAACCCAGCTAGCGGACAAGTTCTACCCTATATCCCTATGTCCTTTGTGCCAATTTCGACCAATACTTTTGACATGATGAATCCACTTCAATCCTCCAGGTTCCCTCCTGGAGGAGGTCAATATTTCACTTTGGGCAACCCCCAACCTGGATCCAATCTAGTTGGGGGAAATTTTCATAACCCCCAGCTCGGATCTAATCCGGCTAGGGGAAACTTTCATAACCCTTATCAGAACATTCCCGCTGAGATGATGCCCAATCCATCTTATACGAATCAGACCAGAGGAGGGCCTTACAATTCTGGACAAGGTTTTGGTCCTCACCAGAACCCTGGATGGAATGCAGTTCCTAACGCACAATCTTTCATGGGAGGATGGGGTCAGGTGTCGCAACCCCGTCTTCCCTTTTTGGCCACGCTTAATCTGCCAGAATTGTCTAAATTAATGAATAACCCAGTGAGTCATGATCCCACATGGCCTCCTGTCCCTACCAAACTTCTGTCAGACATTCCAAGTTTGAAGGTAAGAATGGCGAGGACCCCAGTGATCACGTCACTACTTTTCACCTTTGGTGCTCATCAAATTCTCTAAACCATGATTCTATTAGATTATGATTGTTTCAATGCACTCTCATTAGACTTGTGTCACAATGGTACATTGAGCTACCTAGGGGGACATATGGGTCATTTCATCAGTTGGTGCTAGCCTTTCTTAACCAATTTCAACTACTCATTCGTTATGATGATGGCCTCGAACTTTTGTCTACTCTACGCTAGGGTACCACCACTCACATGTCAGACCATATCCAGGAATGGCGTATGCGAAAATGGTTGATTAAGACTCCTATACCCTTGACCTTTCTTCTAGAATGGTTCCTAAAGTCTTTGCATGATCCTATCTTAAAGGACGTTGCTACTTCTGGGGTATTCAATGAGGAAGAAGCTATCTTCAGAGCCCAACAATTAGATTTAATATATTCTCAGTACGTGATGTTATATCACTTTCTTCTAGATGCACCATGGCCAAGTCATGATCATAGACAGAATCCCAAACCTCATGCCGATGGAATCGTAGGGTCTACAAATGTAAAGACCACAGACTTGGCAATGAAGTCTGTTGGAGGGTCAGCTTCGTCAGGATCCTCCAAACCCAACCAGTCAGTGGATGTACATTCTGTGCAATAGTCGAAAAACCCAAATGGTGACCAGAAGCCAGATGGGAATATAAGGAAAGGTTGAAACAACTGTAAGGGTGGAAAAAATGGTAACAAACCCAAGGAAAAATATAATAATGGGAAGAAAAATGATAACGTTGGAGAGGGAAAGAAAGAGAAACGTAAGGTGAAGTTTCCTTGTAAACTTTGTACCGATGACCACCTTACACATTTATGCCCCAAACTCGTGGAGGTTGTGAGAATTTTAAATCTACCACCCATTGTGATGACAAATACATTCCCACACAATCAGCACTTAGCCTCGAGCTCTTTGAACGTCGGAAATGCACCCATTAGAAGTCAAAACCCACCGTCGCAAAATGGTGACCATGTTTGTATCAATATGGTCGATGCAAAAATCGATGTAGCCACCTGTTCTCGAGTTAGTACTAGCTTGGAATCTCCTCCTCCCCCTCCGGAGATGAACTTACAAATTGAGAAACCAGAGCCACTGCCTTGTATTCCTAAAGGAGTACTTAAGGGCTCTACCCACAATCCTAATGCTAGAGCCGCCCATAACTACTCCATTGTTGAGGATTTGGGCCAAACACCTTGTGCGATGTCAGCTTTGGAGGTACTCCAGACATGTCCATCACAGAGGAATGCCTTGCTCTCTGCCTTAGGAGCTCTAGAGCCTAGCATCTCGAAACTCATCAAGTTTGATGTCACGGATGTGGAGCCTCGCTTACCGTACCATGTGGCTTTCCAAATCCATGTGGAGTATTCCAAGTATACTATCAAATGAGAAGTCATTGATGAAGGTGTTTCCACCTACGTGATGTCCCTGGTCTGTTGGAAAGCTCTCGGTTCTCCAACCCTTTCCAAGTCATTGAACATGTTAATTGCATTTGATGGTCATTCCTTCCACCCTCATGGTATTCTCCCCGCCTTTCCGGTCTATTTAGGTGGGAAGACTGTAGAGGTGGAAGTAGAAGTAGTTGATACGCCTCTCGATTATAATCTGTTACTAGCTCACAATTGGACCTATGCTATGGTTGTTTTTGTATCGTCCATTTTCCGTATACTTTGTTTTCCTCGTCAAGTGGAAATTGTGACTATCGACCAGTTATCCTTTGCGTACTCTAGTCCTAATGCATCTGTTGGACCGTCGATCCCTATGATTGACAATTCTCAACCAACAATTGAGAATATCGGTGTCCGAATGTATTCTTCCCTCATGGGTACCTTTAACTTCTCGACACATATTCACCACATTTACGCCATGTTTAGTAGGCCTTCTTCAAACGGGAGGTCCATACCTTTCCACACTTCCTATTTTAGTGATCCATGGACCCTACCTTCTCCAACTTCATTGGGTGAAGGATAGTTTTACACTGGCATGGCTATGCCACTATCGGCAGTGGAGATTGCATATCAAGTTGTTATAGACTCTTCTGTCGATCCCAATCATGTTACCCCATCGACAGATGAGGAGAATCCTTTTCTTAGGCTTGTATGGGCCACCTCGTCATCATCCTCACATGACTATCTAGATGATATTTTTACTTCAGATGAATCCATCCTAGAAGCCATGAATGGTTCCGAGAGACCTTGGGATGATATGCATCATTGATCTTATTTTCTCCCAAGTCTCAAAAGAATCGAGTAAGATGATTTTTGGTCTACCTTGAGTGAGATAGTCGGTCATGCCATAGTTCCACTTGATATGCATGGAATTTATGCTGAAGGAAATATGGCGAGTATTTATCATACCGTCTCGATCGATATCTTTCATACCCTTGGCAAGATTGAGAATGTAAATATAGGTGCGGATTGTTTTCTAGAAGAAATTTTTATCTACACCAAACTCTTCAAAGAGTTTCGAGATGTATTCGCTTGGTCATACGAAGAGATTCTAGGGATCGACCCCCGTATTGTCGAACATGAGATTAGGACTTATCTAGATGCTAAACCCGTTCGACAATGTCTTAGAGCTTCAAATCCTAGGAAGGCCCCTGCTATTAAGGCAGAGGTGGAGAAGCTACTTAATGTTGGCTTCATCTACCTGGTTCCCCTGACCGAATGGGTATTGAACCCTGTTCCCGTGAATAAAAAGCAAGGAACCATCCGTGTGTGTATGGACTTTTGCGACCTAAACAAGGCATGTCCTAAAGATAACTTCCCCATGCCTTTCATTGATCAGATTCTCAATGAGTGTGTGGGAAGCCAGATATTTTATTTTATGGATGGTTTTTTGGGATATAACCAAATCTAGATCAAACCGGAGGACCAACACAAGACATAATTTATATGTCCTTGGGGTAATTTTGCATACCAAAAAATGCCTTTCTACCTTAAAAACGTCAGAGCAACCTTCCAACATGCCATGAATTTCACTTTTCATGATCTCAAGCACATAGTCAAATCCTACCTTGATGATCTTGTTTCTAACTCTCGCAAGAGAGTGGATCATGTTATACATCTTTTGATAGTTTTTGAAAGATGACGTTACTATAGAATCCGGTTAAACCCTCATAAATGCATCTTCTGCATTAAGTCTGGTCGTCTCTTAGGATTTTTAGTTTTTGAGACTGGGATCATGGTAGATCCTCTTAAGGTTGAGGCAATACTTCAGTTGCCTCCCCCGTGCACAATTAGACAACTTCAACGTTTACAGGGGAAAGCTAACTTTCTACGTCGTTTCATAGTGAACTATGCCAATATCACTAAGGGTTTCATGCACCTATTGAAGAAAGACACTTTTTTATCTAGGATGAGTGAGCCCAGGAGTCTTTCGATGCTTTGAAGAAATCCTTGGTATCGACTCCTCTACTGAAATCCCCTGATTACAGTAGAGATTACTTGTTGTATATTTCCGCGTCTTCTAAGACGATTGGTATGGTTCTAGTTTAGGAGGATGATGAGATCCATGAGCACGTCATCTACTATATTAGTCAAAATCTAGTTGGTCCTGAGCTTAATTACTCTCATGTTGAAAAGCTAGCTTTGGTTTCCGTTCATGCAGTCCAACGTTTACGTCGCTATATATTTCTTTGCAAAACTACTGTGGTTTCTAATGTCAATTTGTTTCAATATGTCCTCACTAGGCATATCATAGGTGGGAAATATAATAAATGGATTGTCATCCTACAAGAATTTGATCTCGACTTTGCTTTGGCCAAGTCCAATAAATCACTAGTTTTTGCGGAGTTAATATCCGATTTTCCATGATTAGACGAGGATGTTATCCATGTCGATTCATTTGCAGACGAACACATTTTCCTTGTCTCATCATCCAACCCCTAGTATGGAGACATTTTTTTATATCTTCAAACCTTGAAGTTCGCTCAATATTTCTTGTGAGATGATCGAATGCATGTTAGATATCAATCCAAAAAGTATACCATTGTCGATGATACTTTATATCGTCAAGGAATAGATAATATATTGCATCGTTACTTAACTCATGAGGACATTGAGTCCGTCATAAATGATTTCCACAAAGGGGCTTGTGGTGGTCACCTATCTGGGCTTGCAACAACCCAAAAAATCCTACGAGCCTTTTATTTCTTGCCCACTATATTTAAATATTGTATCGAAGTGGTTAAGAAGTGTCACCCCTACCAGGTGTTCACTCAGAAAATGCGCTCGCATCCAACCCCTCTTCACCCAGTCATTATCGTCGGTCCCTTCACCAAGTGGGGGGTAGATTTAGTCGATTGCAAAACAACTTCGACTGGGGGGCACCAACATATTATTGTGGCCATCGACTACTTCACTAAGTGGGTTGACACCATGCCTACTGTAAAATATGATGGGAAGATTACAACCTTCTTCTTTTTCAACCAAATTATCACCTGGTTCGGTATCCCGAGTGAGATTGTCACTGATCATGGCAGTCACTTTCAAAATGAACTGATGGTAGAACTAGCATCTAAGTTGAGTTTTAGACATGGTCATTCATCCCCTTATTACCTCGAGGAAAATGGACAAGTAGAAGCCGTCAACAAGTCTCTCAAAACCATCTTGCAAAAAACTGTCATTCGGAGTAACTCCAATTGGCACATCATGCTATATCCTGTGCTTTGGGCATACCGAACCTCGGTTAATACTGCCACTGGTTTTTCCCCTTTTCAGTTAGTGCACAGTGTGGAGTCGATCCTTCCTATTGAATGTGAAATCCCTTCTCTCAGGTTGGAAGGCAAGCTCCTACCTGACACTTCGGATTTAGAGCGATGCCTTGTGCACCTAGAGAGTCTTGACGAGCAGCGTCGGGACGCCTTTATGGGTATCGAGGAAAAAAAGAAATGTTTTAAGGTTTAGTATGACAAGTATTTCTATCCCCGATTGTATGCTGAGGGTGACTTGGTCCTCTTGTATGATCAAGCCAAGGAACCGCTAGGGGCAAGAAAGTTCAAACCCATGTGGCATGGTCCTTACATAGTGCGACAGGTCCTAGAAAAAGGATCTTATAAGTTGGAAGATTACGAAGGGAATAAGTTGGTCGAGCCCAAAAATGGGCTCTACTTGAAAAGGTACTATGCTTGATCCCCAAGCTTGGGCAGAACTCTTTGTATACTAATGTAAATTTAGTGTATATACATCTCTTTTTATTTTTATTTTTTCTTTAGCTTTATTATTCCATTTTCCCTTTGTTGGCAGATGTCAACAGAGTCTTCGGTCTACCTAGGATTCGAAGATGGAGCCAGTCATCATGCACGAAACTTGGCTTTCTCCACTTGGGTGGTTTACTGACCCAAAGGTCTGCTGGTATCTTCAGGTGGTGCATGCCTAGGGCCATCCACGAATAACGTGGCCGAATATAGCGTCATCATAGAACTTTTGCATGATACTATCTCGCATGGTATTCATTCTTTAGAAGTTCGTTTGGATTCCCAGTTAGTAGTATGTTAGTTGAACGGCTATTACTGCATGTGTGATCCTACATTACTCCATTGATTCCTATGGGTACGTATTTTAGAATGACAATTTGATTTTATTACATATTATCACATTCCTAGGAGTTCTTATCATGTATTTGATGCCTACGCTAATTATGTTTTAAATTGGCATTTGTAAAGCCGAAGATCCCTTTTTATATATTTCAAAAATATGGTGTTTATATTACAAAAATTGGGGCTAAAACCCTCAAAATACATATACAGCCGATATATCCCAAGACATCTATGCCTGTGGCATTGGATGTGCCTCATGATAGAAAACCATGACGTTTGTGAGATGTTGGAAGAGTCATACCCATGTTCTAGGTACACCAACCACCTGTCGCTGCATGGCTTCAGGTAGATCCTCCACCTGAACCATAGGAATCCTCTGTGTCAAATGAGACAGGTTACCCTTCACATTTTGTAGGACCCTCTCTTCTTCTCCTCCCACAGCCTCATCTCTTCGGTTCCTCCGTCTATGTTGAAGGAATCCCTCTGGCCATTGTGGACCCACGTCTATGATTACACATGTATCTAGTTAATATTCAAATACCATTCAAAAATACTTTTGTTCCTTAAATACAAAAATACAATAAATGAAATATGTAAAATCTTTTTTACCTATGGCTCCATAAGTGGCCCCTAGTGGAAGAGGCATATCTAGGTCTCCTCTGAAATCGATCCCCACATAGGCATAGTCGTCGAGAGAAATGATTTGTCTCCACCACCAGAATAAAAAACCATCATTGTAGGGTGTCAACACCCTACCTCCCCCCTGTTGTTTCATGACTTGGACCCACTGCGCCATAGCTAGATCACGTGGTCCCCTAGGAAGGATCTCCACTCTAGGTCCCAGACCTGGAACCTGCTCGAAAAAGAAGCTGCAAAGAATAGAGGCAAACCTGAAGTTTTGCTTCCCCCCTTGTTTGCACTCTGTCAACTGACCTTTCATATTGGTCAGTAGTGAGGGACACTAATCAAAGATAGTGGGTCTCGCACACTCCACTGCATAAAACATAAGAGGTCTTGATTATTGATGCAATGAGACTAAACCTATAATCCTTGTAAGCATGAACATAATGATATTCAAACTGAGGTCACTGATTTCCTGTATGGGGATTTGACTTCACACCATGGGAGTCCCTTCTACATAGTGGGCTTTGATAAAATCCTCTACCTTCATCTTACTCCCTTCTCCGTGTGACTTGAGGTCCACAACCTCTCCTTGACGTGATAGATCAGTTAAGAAGTAGATGTCCTCTACTTCGATCCTTAACGGTTTTTCATCAAGGATAAAGCTCTCGCTATCAGGATCCCAATAACCCACCAACATTTCCAACAACCTCACTTGGGCCCTCATTCCTTTGAGAGACCAAAACTTGTACAAGCCACATATTTTTAAAGTCGCTTGAGCCATTGAATCCTGATCCACAACTACATCTACCTCCTCATGCTCTCGCTCTCTCCATTCCAAGACCATCCTGCAAGAAAAAAATCAATTTTTGAGCTAAGAACCCCTCTTTTTTGCCAATTGCGTACATATACATGGCTTACTTGCCCACAGCCACGTGTAGGGCTCAATACACACTCCCTATGGTTAACACAAGGGCATATACCTAGTCATACACGCGACTTACACAAGGAAACCTGCGTATACCAGAAATCCTAATTTGCACCCTAAAAAAATAAAAAAATGGGAACCTAATTCAAAATTATAATCCACTAAATTTGAAGAGGATGAGATGAAGAGTTACCTGATCTAGACGATGTGTGATTCCATTGCCCGATGCTCCCACAATCACCATTTGAATCCTGGAGGTATTTTTGGTCCAAATTGCACTATTTGGGTAAAAATCAAAATGATATAGTAATTTTTTATTTTATTACTATTTATTAGTTATTTTTACCCACTTTATATAGTTTTGTGCCATTTTTTAACCTAATGAACTAATTCAAGAATGGTTTTAAGCTGGTTTTGTAGTTTTGACTCAGTTTTCTTGTGAATTTCAATGTCATGGTTGTCCATTCGTCTCCTCATGTGGGTATTTTAATAACCTAGAATATAGGATAGGTATTTATTCCATCATGCATTTCACATTATCCTCTGAATACCGCTTTTTATGCCTTAGGTATGAACCCATTTATTGTGACGCATAACCCTCCATCTGCTATAAGTAACATCGTTAATAAATGGTAGAGACTTACCAAGCATGGGTACCCTAGTTAGATCCTCTTTATCATTTGGTGCCCATGCTGAGTTTTTTCCTTAGGACCAGTATTCCATTATAATTCGATACATCACTTTATGATGAACCTCATTTCTCATTCATACACATGCCGCCTCATTTCCCGTGGACTCCCAAAAATGAGTCTTAATTAAGCTCCTTTCCGACTCATCTAAAAAACCAAAAAGATTGTCAAATGATTTTTCCCTTTCACACTCGTTAAAATTGGATTTGAAAGGTCACGAGTCTTAGTTAATCTCTTTTCTGACTCGTTATCAAAAATAGAAAAGATCATCGAGTGAACTTGTATTTTTCACACTCATAAATTGGATTTGAAAAGACATCTATTTGGCACAAGTTTACCCCTTTATAACCCCAAATAGGCTAAAAGACATAAAAAAGGACATTTTTTGGCGTTAAGTTGTGATTGCAGCTCATGCCCTCACTTGCAGTATGGAGCCTTTGGCTGGTTCTCGCTTTGCGTTATAAACCGTTGCCTAAGCAGTTTTTGCATCCTCAACCAAGCAAAGCCTTGTTTATATCCTTCACAATTTGACACCCTATACCCTGGAGGGAACATCACCCCGAGTGTTCATCTCCTGCATGCACTCCCTTTCATTGAGCATAGGTATGTTCCACTGCTAGAACTAGTTTTGCTTACTTGCGACACTCATTCCCTCCTCTGTATCATAGCATTCATTTGTTATGAGAAAACAAAAAAAAGACGGGCAAGAAGGGAGTACTATACTATAATTGGAAGTAGTCGTGTCGCCTTTGAATAGAGAACAAAGTTATCGAGTCCTTGCGTCATCATAATTTTGGGTTTAGCATGGCCTTAGGAAGTTGATCTAGTTACAAAGTTTTATCTACAGACTGGTTACTCTTCCAGTCCCTATAGAGAACATTATTGATGCCTCCTACATATAATAGTCACATCATTGAGTCCATGTTGCCAGATTCCACCATGTCTCATGCACTTTTTCAAAGGAAGTCTATCAACCTGTGTCGGCCACTCCTCAGAAATCTTGACCTTACATGTTGGCCATACCCTCAGTTTCTCTCAGAATCACATGACACTATGGTCTTATTATGCACCCTGGCCCTACTTTCATCATTGGTAGGTCACCTTGAACCCAAAAATTAACACTTCATCATTGGTCATTGACTGGGTGGCTTCCCTTGTGTTCGATGGCAAGACATCTATTCACACTTTGGGATTCATGGAGTGTCTTGGTTTCCATTATCCTTATTGGTGGTTTCCTCTCCTTTGTCAGCAGTTTTCATCATTGGCTACTATTCAGAGGGTCTTTTCTGTGTACCGCTTGCACTTGGTACATGCGAAAGATGCACAGGGTCGTTGGTTCGTGAACATGTTCTTCGTCCGATCTCCACCAAATCATGAAGCTCCTGCTTTGTTCCTCATGCTGACTGATGAGAGATGCCTTAATGCTCTCCTTTCGGTGGGTCTCTGTCCATCAACTTCATCTCTTGAGACCTAGAGTTTTGTGAGTGCCTTGAGGCTTGCAGTCATTAGTGGTAGGCTCTCTCACCATTGACGGATGGGAATACATCAATGTCTCTTGATCAATGGATTTCTCAAGTGTTCGACACCAACTCCTTTATTCGCACTCATAGAAATGTATTCAGTGCCTTGATACCTACTTTCATTATTGGTAGGTTGTCTCGTGTTTGTTAACGATATACCTCAATGACTGGTAATCAAATGATTTCTCATCATGTTCAACCTCAACTCTTTTTTTCACATGATGTAGACTCACACCTTGGCGGATTGTGTAGAAGACTTGAAGACATCACTATGTGGCCGCAACTTTCCTGAGTTGTTGCTTCTCTTTCATTGGACCAACACCTGTTCGACTTTAGTGATCATGGGAGATCAGATTGTATGTCATTGTATACAAATATCTTCAGATTGATTTTGAGATTGTTTTCACTGGGCCTTGTTCGTGACTATGACAGTGTTTGTCATATAACTGCATTTGTATTTTCCTATTCATGGCCATGAACACTTGTTTGGTATCTTTTCCACATGGATCTGCATTGTGTTCTTGGCAGCCATGTATGCAAAGTTAGTACATAATGTAATAAGAAATTGAGTTCGTCCAGCTGGTTCTCTACCACTCCACTCCTGGGTTATTTATAATGTATTTTGTCCATTGCAGATACTCCTCTAACCTCACACATTAGGGGGCATCTGTTATAGTGAGATTTTCCTCACCATTGCTATCTTGCACAGAGGGCCTTTTTCCATTTCCCTATGCAGACTTGTCATCCCTTTTTGATGAATCCAGAGCCAAAAGTATACATTTTTCAACATATATGCTCCCTATCAGCTATGCAAGATGCGTATACGCTGGCTACTCCACTACAGCCCACGTACATCGAGATTTGTGCCAGAAAATACAAAATGAGGTCGGGTTTCCATGTCAGGATAGAATATCTCTAATCCTTGGCCTTCCACATACTGGAAACATTGTGAATCGGCCCTTCAGTTGCATTCTAAAGGCTATAAAAGCACAATTTAGAGCTATGGAAAAAAAATGAGAAAGAATTCAACTTTGAGAGAAAAGTTACTCTGGAGAAATTACTTGATATTGAGTCTGCATCCCTTTATCCCTCAAGTCTGAACACAGTGTTCATCACCCAAGATCTTTCCTTATTGTTGAGAGAACCTCATTGATTCTCTTATATGAGCTTGCCTTTGGTGGAGGATTGAAGTGGTGGAGGCCGAGTTGGAAGGAACTTGGTTTCTTGGTTTCGAACCATGCCAACACAGAAGTCTATAATGTTGTCACTTCTGCTGATAAATTATTAATAGAAATACTCCTTTCCCATCCTATTGGTATCTTGCAAATACATTATTATTATCCATAGGTGTGTTTGTAATGTTTATTAATGGATTATGTAATCTAATGTGCTAACCCCTTTATATCATCACTATATACTTGCTCTGCTCGTTTTTTAAGAACTTATTGCAGGTATAAAGCTTTGGGTCGAAGTGCTCAACAATCGAACATCATCAAACGTTGGATTAAGGTAGGCCTCTTTCTTGTCTTGCACATTAGTTTATATAGTATATGTTGGAATTGAGTTGATTTTTGTAGTCACACCTATCTTTTGTGGTTTACCCTTGGCCATAGAGAGTTTTTCCCTCATAACAAAAGTGCAACATCTATGGGACCCAATGGTTGGAATCCTGACCCCAGCTGAAAGGGGTTGTAGCTGATTGAGCTATGTAGGGCTCGGTTGTAGCTATGTTGGACATAGGAAAGGCTCTCATTCCATGTGTGAGGGTGCTTTGAATTATACATGTGAAGGATATGCAAAACCATTCAATTTATGACCTCGGTTTGGCCATCTGTCTGGGGGTGGAAGGCCATGGATTTGGTGAGCTTGGTGTCCAACAGTGACCAGAGGCTCAACTAGAATGTGCTGAGAAATTGACTGTCCTGATATGAGACAACGGTTTTTGGGATTCCAAAATGTACCCAAAATCATTCAAAGAAGAGCTTGTCAGTGCCCTCTGCTGTGATGTTCTTCTTGCAGGAAACCAAAATCACCATCTTAGAAAAGCGATCAACAACCACAAAAACACAGTCATTTCCCAGCTTGGTGGATGGGAGGCCCGACATGTAGTCCATTGAGATGGATTCCCATGGCCCATCAAAAGTAGGAAGAGGGTGTACACGCCCTATTTCTTAGTGGTTGGTTTGGTAAGCGCAGGCAGTGCAAGACTTGATATACTTGTTGACCTCCTGTCGAAGTTTTGGCCAATAGAAATGTTTTTGTAGCATCGCCACTGTCTTTTCGATAGTGGATTGTTCTACCACCCAAATGTAGTGGGCTTCCTAGATCAGCTTCGCTCACTTGCTTTATGGAACACATATATGGCCTGGATGACACAACAACCCATCCTAAAGATGGAAATTATCGACAATTGCATCTGCACCCAAAATTTGGTAGGTGGTGGAGAACTCCCGGTCTATCTCATAGACTTGGGTCCATCCAGAGGTCTCATGGCCACAAGAGTCTATCATCGTGGTGAGTTTCACAACTGGTGATCTGCTAAGGCAACCAGCGACGCGATTGGTTCTTCCTATTTTATACTTGATGTTGAGGTGGAATTTCTACAAGTATGTGGACCACTTTTGATGGCAATCATTCTACAATTTTCCTTGAGTCTGTATGAAATGTAGTGGCTTATGATCAGTGTGGATGACTATCTCCTTCCCAAGAATGTGATGTCTCCACTGGTGGTAGGATTTCACAATGGTGTACATTTCTTTGTCGTAAGTAGGGTATTTACATACAACATCTGATAGTGTGTCACTATGATAGGCCACGGGGTGGCCGTGCTGAGTGAGAATGGCACCCACCGCATAGTCTAAATCATTTGTTTTGATCTCAAAGGGATGTTGCAGGTCTGGTAGTGAAAGTACTGGGGCTGAGCATAAGTGTTTCTTCAAATCATCGAACTCTTGTTGTTGGGACCGTCCCCACGCAAATTTTTCCTTACCACCACCCTTGGTTATTTGGCTGCGGGCCCATGCAATATGGGAAAATCCCAACACGAACCTGTGGTAGAAATTGGCAAGGCCCAAGAACCTTCGAAGCTCAGTGAGTGTGGTTGAGGTTGGCCAGTCATGGATGACTTGGATATTGGTTGGATCCACATGTATGCCATGTTGATCAATTATGTAGCCCAGGTAATGGACCATGTCCATGCCAAAGGAGCATTTTTCCAAGTTGGCATATAGCTTGTGCTGTCGTAGGGTGTGGAAAACCTGTTGAATATGATGCAAGTGTTCGACCTAAGTCTTTCTATAAATGAGAATGTCATCCAAATACACCACTACAAAAGTATTGGTGAATGGTCACAAGATATCGTCCATCATCCTCATTAAATTGGTTGGATCATTTTTCAAACCAAATGGCATGACCAACCATTCAAAAAGGCCTTCCCTTTACTTGAAGGTGGTTTTCCATACATCTGTCTGTTCTATCATGACCTGGTGGTAGCCAGACTTCATATCAATCTTACTGAAGTATTTGGCCCCCCGTGAGTTGATCAAGGAGGTTGTTGATTCGGGGAATCGGGTACCAATTTCTGACTATGATTTTATTTAGAGCTCGGTAATCAATGTAGACTCTCCAAGTTCCATATTTATTCTGTACCAGCCTAATTGGGCTCCTGCAAGGCGATGAGCTGGGATGGATGTGCCCCTTGTGGAGCAGTTCTTGGATCTATCGCTTGATCTCCCCATTCTCTATTAGAGAGTGGCGATAGACTGGCCCATTGGGAAGAATTGTGCTGGGGGTCAGATCAATGGGGTGCTTGACTTGGCAGTGCAGAGGTACCCTGGTAGGTGAGGAGAAGATATTTGAGTATTATTCCATGACCTTATCTACTTGCTTCTGCTATGTGGAGAGGTCGACCATAGAGACCCTGGATGTGGTTGTGATCTTTTTCTTATTCTGAGAGAAAATCATGAAGAATACAAACTTCCCCATCTGAGAGATGACATTCCTACATTTATTAGCAGAGATCAAGGAAATAACACTAGGTGGGACTGCCTCGGGTATCTTGTACAATTTCCTGTTCAAAGTATAAATAACACTACGAGGCCTAGACTCATATACAGCATGACGTTTCCATAATTAATGTTAGAAAAACAGGACCGCGGAGCAATAAAATAAAACAAATGCAGAAACAAAACACACAGAAGACACACAATACAAAAGAGACACAGATTTACGTGGTTCACCCAGTGTGGGCTACGTCCACCAGAGAAATTGCCAGGTCCTTCCTTTATTATTATCCAGCAAAATGAAGGGATAAAACCTACAACAAAACCCGCTGTAACTTCCTCTTATTTCTCTCACAGTCTCCTCTCTCAGAATACAATATTCACCCTCTTACATAGCCGCAATACATTTCCCTCATAAAAGAGGGTTGCCTTCAAGGGAAAAAAACCCTAACATAATCTCTACCGTTAGATCTGCGACCTTATAATGAACGGTCCAGATTTACAATGAAATTACAATATACTTTTATAAGGCAATTTTTGCTTCGGGGGCTTCGCCCCTGAACCCCCGCTGGGGGCCCACTTTCCCCCAGACCCCGCAGAGGGGGTACCCCCTCTCTGCACTCCCCCACGTGGAAGAGTGTACATACTTCTGGGGTGTAAATACTTCATGGGGTATAGACACGGCTAAAAGTAAAGACCTCTGAATCAGGAACATAATCAGGCTCCACAACCAACAATTAAGGTTGTCCCAAAAGAACATCACAAACTTTGAGAGGATAAACATCACACAATACCTCGTCTTTGAAGGGCTTGATGTCGAACGACAGTCAGCATTGTTGGCTGACATGGAGATCGCTTTCTTGGCGGAGCCATCCAATGGTGTAGGGTTGTGGGTACAACATTGTTAGTAGGGCCAACCGCTAGAAGACCTATACTGAGATGAGTTTCTTTTGTCTACCACTATCAATGATGAAGTGCAGCAGGGTTCCTTTTACCCACATCTGTGAATGGAAGAGGCGTTCTCCTTCTTCTGGCTCGTCTAGTTCACCAAGTTGGATCTTGGTGGTAGCAACGGTGGCACTGGGTTCTGTGTCAATGATCCATATTCCCCTTTATGGTTTTGGCTCAAAGTATGAACTCGCATTTGATTCAAAGGATTTCACTTTGGCCACCAGTGAATTATTTGAGCAACGGTCAATAGTGTTATTCCAAGGGCTCTTCTGGAAGTTGCACCACTTCTCGGTATCTTTATTTTTCTTTCCAGTTTATTTCTTTGCTTGCAACTTGGACTAGTTGTTTGAATATTGTCCATATTTTCTCTGTCCTTTTTTGTGTGGGTTGGGGCCTCCCTTTCCTGGATTTTGTTGTGAGGGGTTCCCAAGCCCAAATTGTCGCGTCTTTTGTTTGAGATTCTGCTCGATTTTGATGGCATATCTATAGACTATGCCCAAGGATGAGATGTCTAGAAATTACATTTTAGTATGGATCTATCTATGCAGAGCGTCACGATACTTGAGCACCATATGTCACTCTGAATATTTGACACCCAGCTTGGTGCGCAAGGTATGAAAGATATTTGTGAAATCTGGCACTGCTTGGTCTCTTTCTTGCCACAATATGGTCCATTTGGTATACAAGTCGTCATAACTTCTGACAAGGTAGTATTGTTCCTTAATAGCATCTATGAATGATTCTCAGGTGGCCGTGACTATAAATAATGAGGGTTCCTCTATTTCCTTTTGCTCGCAGAAAGTTTCCCACCATTCTTTGACATGGGGAACGTCTTTGAGAAGCTCAAAAGTAATCTCTTCTCTATTCGAAAAGTTATGGACAGAAAAATACCCTTCTAGTAGATTCAACCACTTATCTATAACATCTTATTCTATCTGACCTTCAAATATAATAATATCAAAGTTTATTTGTGCCTTGAAGGGGGTGGTGCCTTTGCTCAAAGAAGATCCGTCACTTGTTGGTAGTCACTGAAGGATTTGCGCAAAACTATCCATCATCTCGTTCCTTTGTTGTGTGAGGGATTCCTCAATAAAAAGTTTGAAAAGATATCATTTCCCGTCATATTTCTTTTCTCCTGCCATGAGAGGTCTCTTAGGCATGCGAGAGCTTTTTTCCTCAAGAGAAACAAGTTCAAGACCCAACTCTTTGTACTCCAACCTCGTTGGGGACATGCATTAAGATGACAAGGAGAAGACCGCTCTGATACCATTGATCTGGATTTTATGAGTAGAAAAAAATGACTACATATTATTAACAAGTGCTTAACACAAAATAACATAGATACAATAAAACTATTTTTGTATTCAATAAGGAAATAAGCTAAAATTGTAAAATGCAGCAGAAACAAGCTTGTTGGAATGGTGGCGGCTTATCTCTGAGAAGAGATGTGACGACTATGATTACTCACAAGAAGATGATTATAATGACACTATGAAGGCCTTTTTACAATAAATAGGAATTCCAAAAACCCTAGAAATCCAAAAACCTAACCCTAGGAGATGAAGCGCCAAAAGTCATGTGGACCCTGTCTGGGTAAGCTAGTACATCAAATTCACGGGGTCATAACTTTTGCATACTCTCTCTGTTTTAGGTGTATGATATCTCGTTGGAAAGGTATCATCGAGGAGATTCACTTTGGTGGCTCATGTATTCCTATTTCTATCGTTGAGAAGCTTGATCTTGAAAAACCTTCATTTAGGCCCTCAAAATGGCCCCAGAAGTTAAAACTGCTAAAAATAGTAAATTGTCAAAATTGCCAGAAAACTATTTTGAGCTAGTTGGAAAAGGTGGGTGGCTGCCAATATCCACCTAGATCAATCCTCCCTCCTTAGGAATCAATGGTATCCATTGCATTGAGTTCCCCCATCAGATGAGGAAATTTCTACTGAATTTGGCCATGGGTGAGCCAGTTGCTTTAGTGCAAGAGTTGCCTTGCTTTGACGACTCGATAAAGTTGTATTCTTTGTGGTCGAGTGCCCTTGATTTGTGTGTCCACAATATGATAATTGGATTCTTATTGTATGCAGTCGTGGTTGAACTCTTTTGGTGTCAGCTATTCTGCTACGTTTGAGGTGTCCAATAATGGTGGTAAATAAGGGCGAAGGAGATCCACGTTGAACACTGGGTGCAGGCCAAGGAAAGGAGGAATGTTGATATCAAAAGAATTATCCCCCACAGCCTTGGTGATGGTGTATGGACCATAACAGAGTGGGTGAAGCTTTTGATGGGGTCCTGTAAGGAGTTCTTTCTTCAAGTGCAACCAAACTTTGTCGCTCACCTGAAACTTATGTGGCACCCGATGTTGACCATGGCGTTGCTTGTACTTGTCATTGGAATTTTGTAGGATATCCTAAACCTGTTGGCGGATGTGTTGGATCCACTCAATGAAGCGGGTGGCTTTGTCAGCTTCAGTTGGAGCAGGAGATGAGTCAGTCAAGGTGACCGCAAGGGGACGTGCAACATCTATGGGACCCAATGGTTGGAATCCCAACCCCACCTGAAAGTGGTTGTGGTCGGTTGAGCTATGCAGGGCTTGGTTGTAACTGTGTTGGACATAGAGAAGGCTCTCATCCCATGTGCGAGGGTGCTGTGAATTATACATGCGAAGGATATGCAGAGTCAGTCAATTTATGACCTCAGTTTGGCCATCTGTCTGGGGGTGGAAGGTCATGGATTTGGTGAGCTTGGTGTCCAACAGTGACCAGAGGCTCGACCAGAATGTGCTGAGAAATCGATTGTCTCGATATGAAAAATGGTTTGTGGGATTCCAAAATGTACCCAAACTCCTTCAAAGAAGAGCTTGGTAGTGGCCTCTGTTGTCATGTTCTTCTTCCAGGCAACCATAATCATCATCTTAGAAAAGTGATCAACAACTACAAAAGCACAGTCATTTCCCCACTTGTTGGATGAGAGGCTTTACATGTAGTCCATTGAGATGGATTCCCATGGCCTGTCAGGAGTAGGAAGAGGGGTGTACAAGACATTTTTCTTAGTGGTTGGTTTGGTAATAGCGCAAGCAGTGCAATACTTGATATGCTTTCTAACCTCCTGTCAAAGTTTCGGCCAATAGAAATGTTTATGTAGCATTGTCACTATATTTTAATGTTGAAGTATCCTTCCACCTGAATGTAGTGGGATTCCTAGATTAGCTTCAATCACTCGCTTGATGGAACATAGATATGGCCCCAATGACACAACAACCCATCCTGAAGATGGAAATTATCGACAACTGTGTTTGCACCCAAAATTTGGTAGGTGGTGGCGAAGTTTGGATCTGTCTCATAGAGTTAGGGCCATCCAGAGGTCTCATGGTCGCAGGAGTCTAGCACCATGGTGGCTGTTGCAACTGGCAGTCTACTGAGGCAATCAATGACGCAATTGGTGCTTCCTATTTTATACTTAATGTTGAGGTGGAATTGATGCAAGTATGTGGATCACTTTTGATAGCAATCATTTTGCAATTTTCCTTGAGTCTGTATGAACTGTAGTGGCTTATGATCAGTGTGGATGACTATCTCCTTTCCAAGAATGTAATGTCTCCACTGGCGATAGGCTTACCAAGAATGTAATGTCTCCACTGGCGATAGGCTTACACAATGGAGTACATTTCTTTTTCGTAAGTAGGGTACTTATGGACAACATCTGATAGTGTCTCACTATGATAGGCCACAAAGTGGTTGTGTTGAGTGAGAACAGTGCCCACCGCATAGTCTGAAGCATGTATCTCAATCTCAAAGGGATGATGCAGGTCAGGTAGTGAAAGTACTAGGGTTGAGCACAAGCACTGCTTCAAATCATCGAACGCTTTTTGTTGGGATCAACCCCACACAAATTTTGCCTTACACCCACCGCTGGTTATTTGGCTGAGGGCCCATGCAATATGGGAGAATCCCAACATGAAACTGCGGTAGAAATTGGCAAGGCCCAAGAAGCTTCGAAGCTCAGTGAGTGTGGTTGGGGCTGGCTAGTCACAGATGACTTGGATCTTGGCTGGATCCACAAGTATGCCATGCTGATCAATTATGTAGCCTAGGAAATGGACCTTGTCCATGCCAAAGGAGCATTTTTCCAAGTTGGCATATAGCTTGTGCTGCCACAAGGTGTGCAGAACCTGCTGAATATGCTGCAAGTTTTCGGCCCAAGTCTTGCTGTAAATGAGAATGTCATCCAGATACACCACTACAAAAGTATTGGTGAATGGTCGTAGGATATCGTCCATCATCCTCATGAAAGTGGTTGGAGCATTTTTCAAACCAAAGGGCATGACCAACCATTCAAAAAGGCCTTCCTTTGACTTGAAGGTGGTTTTCCATACATCTGTATGTTATATCGGGACCTGGTGGTATCCAGACTTCAGATCAATCTTATTGAATTATTTGTCCCCCATGAGTTGATCAAGGAGGTCATCAATTCGAGGAATCGAGTACCGATTTCTGACTGTGATTTTATTCAGAGCCCGATAATCAATGTAGAGTCGCCAGGTTCCATATTTCTTCTATACCAGCATGATTCGGCTCCCGCAAGGTGGTGAGTTGAGATGGATGTGCCCCTTGTGGATCAGTTCTTGGATCTGTCACTTGATATCCTCATTCTCTAACAGAGAGCAACGATAGACTGGCACATTGGGTAGCGGTACGCTGGGAGTCATATCGATGGGGTGCTTGAACTGGCAGTGCAGAGGCACCCCGGTAGGTTAGGAGAAGATATCTTATTATTCTTCCACGAACTTATCTACTTGCTTCTGTTGTGTGGAGAGGTCGACCACAGAGACCCTGGATGTGGTTGTGATCTTTCTCTTATTCTGAGATTGAATCATGAAGAAGAAAAACTTCCTCATATAAGAGATGACCTTCCTGCATTGCTTAGTAGAGATCAAGGAAATAGCACTAGGTGGGACTGCCTCGGGTATCCTCTACAATTTCCTGTTCAAAGTAATAATAACACTATGAGGCCTAGACTTATATACAGCATGATGTTTCCATAAATAAGTTTGGCCCAAAATAACATCACAAACTTTGAGAGGAGAAACATCACAAAAAACCTCATCTTTGAAGGGCTTGATATCGTATGACAGTCGACAATGTTGGTTGATGCGGAGATCACTTCCTTGGTGGGGCCATCCAATGGTGTAGGGTTGTGGGTGCGACATGGACGGCAGTGCCAACTGCTTTATGAACTCTACTGAGATGATGTTCTTTTGGCTACCTCTATCAATGATGAAGTGCATCGGGGTGCCTTTTACACACATTTGTGAATGGAAGAGGCGTTCTCTTTCTTCTATCTTGTCTCATTCCCCAGGCTGTAGCTTGGTGGTAGAAACGGTTACACTGGGTTCTGTGTCAATCATCTATCTTCTCCTTTCTGGTTCTGGATCAGAGTCTAAACCCGCATCTAATTCAGAGGCTTTCACTTCGGCCACCAGTGACTTCTTTGAGAAACAATCAGCAATGTTAATGCCAAGGGATCTTATGGAAGTCACACCACTTCCCAGTATCTTTATTTATCTTTCTGATGTCCTTCTTTGCTTGTGGCTTGGACTAGTTTTCCTGATACTGTCCATATTTTCTCTATCCTTTGTTCTGTGGGTTGTTTTCGCCCTTTCCTAGATTTTTTTGTGAGGGGTTCCCAGGCCCAAATTGTCGCGTCTTTTCTTTGAGTTTCTGCTCAATTTTGACGACATATCAGTAGGCTGCACCCAAGGATGAGATGTCTATAAATTCCATTTCAGTATGGATGTATCTATGCAAAGCGCCGTGATACTTGAGCACCGTATGTCGCTTTGAATCTTTGATACCTAGCTTGGTGCGCAAGGTATGAAATATATTTTTGAATTATGGCACTGCTTGGTTTCTTTCTTGCTGCAGTGTGGTACATTTGGTATACAAGTCATCATAAGGAGTCTAGCACCATGGTGGGTGCCACAACTGGTGATCTGCTGAGGAAATCAGCGATGTGATTGGTGCTTTCTGTTTTATACTTGATTTTTAGGTGTAATTATTGCAAGTATGTGGACCACTTTTGATGGCAATCATTCTGTAATTTTCCTTGAGTCAGTATGAATTGCAGTGGCTTATAATCAGTGTGGATGATTGTCTCCTTCCCAAGAATGTAATGTCTCCACTGGTGGAAGGCTTGCACAATGGAGTACATTTCTTTGTCGTAAGTAGGGTACTTACGGACAACATCTGATAGTGTCGCAATATTATAGGCCATGGGGTGGTCGTGCTGAGTGAGAACGGAACCCACCGCATAGTTTGAAGCATTTGTCTCTATCTCAAAGGGTTGTTGCAGGTCTGGTAGAGAAAGTATTGGGGTTGAGCATAAGTGTTGCTTCAAATCGTCGAACACTTGTTGTTGGGACCGACCCCACACAAATTTTTACTTACCACCACCCCTGGTTATTTGGCTGAGGGCCCATGCAATATGCGAGAATCCCAACATGAACCTGCAGTAGAAATTGGCAATGCCCAAGAAGCTTTGAATCTCAGTGAGTGTGGTTGGGGCTGTCTAGTAAAGAAATACTTGGATCTTGGTTGGATCCACATGTACGCCATTCTTATCAATTATGTAGATAAGGTAATGGACCCTGTGCATGCCGAAGGAGCATTTTTCCAAGTTGGCATATAGCTTGTGTTGTCGCAGGGTGTGCAGAACCTGTTGAATATGCTGCAAGTGTTCAGCCCAAGTCTTGCTGTAAATGAGAATGTCATCCAAATACACCACTAAAAAAGTATTGGTGAATGGTCGCATGATATCATCCATCATCCTCATGAAAGTGGCTGGAGCATTTGTCAAACCAAAGGGAATGACCAACCATTCAAAAAGGCCTTCCTTTGACTTGAAGGTGGTTTTCCATACATCTATATGTTCTATTGGGACCTGGTGGTATCCAGACTTTAGATCAATATTACTGAAGTATTTGGCCCCCGTGAATTGATAAAGGAGGTCGTCAATTCGGGGAATCAGGTACCGGTTTCTGACTATGATTTTATTTAGAGCCCGGTAATCAATGCAGAGTCGCCAGGTTCCATCTTTCTTCTGTACCATCACGATTGGGCTCCCACAAGGTGATGAGATAGGATGGATGTGCCCCTTGTGGAGTAGTTCTTGGATCTATTGCTTGATCTCCTCATTCTCCAACAAACAACGGTGATAGACTGGCTATTAAGAACCAAACATCAATATGGCATAGAAAAACCTTAGAAGAAGTACTCAATGCCTTGAAAAAGAGATAATTTCAGATAATAAGCCTCTTCGAGGGGGAAACCTTCTTTTACCCCACTTAAATGTTCAAGTGCAATATGATTCAAAATGAAAATGTCTCCTTGGTATATATAGGAGACTAGGAGGTATAATTACAACTAATGGCCTAAAGCCGACATAAATAAAATAACATTACTAATATAATATGCCCCAATTAAGGGGTAATGAGCCAATATT
>ML810450.1:72230-83493 GCA_009831015.1 Picea engelmannii
GGAGAAAAATATCACTATAATCACAGAGGCTAAGGAGGGAATAAACACCCAGGAGAGAATTCCTTGCTGGGTAGAGAAACGATCCTACAATTATTATCCATGCATAGGAAAGAAGGGAATTTGAATCTAAATATTAACACTAGAGTGAAAGACAGTCGATTCGGCTCCTGGTCGATTTCTCAGGCACAGACTAATATCTTAAAGGATAATGGAACAGAAGATAAAAAATAATCTGCATCCAGAACTTCTCTGTGGAGAACCAAATAATAAATAAAATAAAAAATGCAATCAAGGAATAAAGAAAACGCAGTAATAAAACAAGGCTCAGAAACATAAATTTAGAGACCCTTTTGCAATTTCACACGGTGCACTATTTCCCAGATAAAAATTCATATGCATAACTAAACGAGTCTTTTTCTTTTAACAGCATCTACGCAAGCGATCTTTCGACAATAAAGAAATGCATGAACAATAAATTAAGATATTAGTTAATAGAAATTATGCAAATGCGTACTGTAGCCAAATGCGGAGAACTGGAAGTGATTGTCCCATGCTCGCGCTCCGTCCAACTCTAACTTGTCAACCGATGAGACCTCACCAGTACCTCCCAACCAACGCTAGGGGTAATCTTCTTTCCCCTAAGCCCCCCGAGCCGCAAAGGGGCCATGCACGCAATACCAGAGAATTATAGGACCCAACTCACCTCGCAAGTTCGAGATACCACTTGTTACCTGAGATGGGTATCCCAAGTCCCACAAGAGAAATTTCAGTCAAGATGAAATTTCAGCAGCGTAACATTACACAAACTAGATATGATCCATACTCCTCCTCTGTCCTCCTTTTTATAGAGTTTTTAAGTAATTAGTTTCCCAAAATTATCATTAGATTCATTTTTCATTAATTTAATTAGGAAAAACCTCCCCGTACACATGTCGCTCGATCCCCTAGTTGCACCAGAAAATCAATTTATTAATTAATTAAATTTGTCTTTTTCCCTCACCCACCTAAAAGCATTCCTGAAAACGCTCCTCGGTGTCCCAAAATTCCCTTACAATTCTTAAATGACTTACACCTTACTTAATTCCTATTTGAGTTCCTAAATAGGAAGTTCCGAAGGCTAGATTCCTTACTAAGTTAGACATTCATCTTTTTCTTTAAGTTTCCCATTTTCCTTAAGTTTCCTTTTTCTTTTAAGTTTCCCCCTTTTTCCTTTTTAACTAAAAAACAATTTAGCAAGTGTAGATAAAAACAACCATTTACCCTTTTAATAAATTTAATCCTCCATTATAATTTTTACTTTAATAATTAAGTTTGAATTTCTTACCACCCCTTCTCGTTACATGTTTATTTATTTTTATTTTTCTTTAACCACATGTTCTACTTAGACTTAGGTTTTAATTTTCGTAGGCTAGGTGACAATTTTTAAGGGAACTTTTAGTTATTAAACTTTACTCATACCATCATCTAATTTAGGGCCAACTAGGTTCTAAGGAGGCATAGTTTTCTAGGCACTAGGTTTATTAACTTATCAGTGAAAATCACGACGTGCCCTTCAGGACGCACTACATGCTCCAAGGGTGCCACTCATCTCTTTTTGTTTTATTTGTGCGACGTGCCCTTCAATACGCACTACGTGCTCCAAGAGTGCCACTCCCCTCTTTCTGTTTTCTTTTCGCGATGTACCCTTCAAGACGCACTATGTGCTCCAAGGGTGCCACTTGCCTCTTGACTGAATTTGGTAGATGTCAAACCCTTGGAGTCAATACTCCGTCAGGTGATCTTGTGGGAGACTAAGGGTCTCTAAGGAATAAGGACCCTGCCTTATTGAGCACCCCTTAGAATCATTGTGAGCGACTGCCATAGTCTTCCCTCATGGCATCGTGGGTCTTCTTGAACTAGGTAATCGTTAACCTACAGTTCGTGCCAAGGAGAGAGTGCTAGTAGTCTGTGGTAGGGCTGCTACCACACCTCTCCCTCAATGTCCTTGGTTGTCATGCGTGACCCCTCTACTCCAAATGTGAGTCTGGTCGGCAAGTTACCATCAGCCTGCATCCATCAACGAATCATGTCAACAATAATAATAAATTATCATAGCATCTAATCATGTGTACATACGTCACATTAACAACATTCAAATCCTATAGTCCACTCCCTGACTTGATCCAGAGTCCAAGGGGTTTCATCAATGGCTCTGCATCCTCAATGTCCAAAGTCCTTCACACTCAGGAGAACCCAGACAATAGCACCTATCTATGTAAATACAACAAAATAACATATGATCAAATCCCCAATATCTCATAATCATAATCAAAACGACCAATAATATAATAACCCAAATCACTTGAACACAAGTGTCCTCAAAGAATAAGTTCGCTCAGTGCGTGCAAGAGGAGGATGTTACAAACAAAGGAATGCATACCCAATATGAAGTGAATAATTTCTCCAGAGTAACTTTCCTCTCAAAGTTGAATTCTTCTCTTCTTTTCCATAGCTCAGATTTGGCCCATTTGTAGACTTCAAGTGGAATTGAAGGGTCGAGTTGAAACATTTCCAGTATATGGAAGGTCAAGGATCATGGATCTCGTGATGTGACATGGAAACCCGACACCATTTTTTAATTTTGGGCATAAATCCTGATGTACGTGGGATGTAGTGGTGAAACCTGTGTGTACACATGTTGTAATATAGGTAGGGCGCATATATGTGGAAAAATAATGTTTTTAGCTCTAGGATTTGCAAAAAGGGACTTCAAGTCTACATAGGGAAATGGAAAAAGGCCTTATGTGCAAGTTTGCATAGGGTGAGGCAAATCTTTCTATAACAATATTCCTGGTTGCTTGTACTAGAGAGACCTTGATAAATGAATGGGGCACTTGATGGATTGAGAGCATTGAAGGGGTACATTCCTTGGGTTGGGTAGGTCAAGAGGAAGAGAGCTAGTGGAAATCGGGATAGTTGTAGGAGAATACCAGTGGGTTGTGGGATATCTGAGTTGTGAGTGGATAGTGAGAGACACCCTCTTTTGTGGATTCCTAGCCCTAGATGGGGGGTGAATTTCTATTGATATATAGAACATAAAGTCTATGGTTGGGTGGAATTCTCATTGCAAGAAACTGGTTGCACAACTATTTTAAAAAGATAAGTGTTTATCTATTTTTCTAAGTTATTTATGAGTTAAATGCGATGTGTTTTAGCTCTGTGTATGTCAATGGTTTATATGCTACTATGTATGGATTTAATTAACTGCACTCATTTTTATTTTAGCATACTTTAGTTGTATTTAAATTAATGATAACATAATGGTTAAGTCTTTGTGTGTATTCATGTAGCTGGTAAGCTACATGATTAGTTACAAAAAATCCTAGCATATGGTATTGGGTAGTGATATAGGATTAGAGAATACTGTCAGAATGGCGTTGTGTGCTCTGGTGGGAAGGATTTATTACAACTCACTCAGTAAGGACTCTCTTGAGGGATGGATACAGAGACAGTGGCAAGCTATTCTTGGTTATTCCCAGGAGGTCATCTATCTTTCCAAAGGATGGTTGGGATTTGTATGCCACTCCCCGGAGGACTCCTCCCTTCTTCTCAACTCATTGTGGGTCTTTAGAGGAAGTAGTCTCATGCTGAAGTGATGGAGGATAGCCTTCAGCCCGGATACAGATTACTTTCAGTATAGGCATATTTGGGTTCTCCTTTCGGGCCTCCCTTTGTTTATTTGGAATGAAGGATCCCTCAGGGCCATCGAAGACACTTTAGGGAAGTTCATTGTTATTGATCCCAAGCATCTCTATGGCCCAGTGAGGAAGATAGGAAATGTTCTTGTAGGGATGGACATTAGCAGTGGTTTATCAAAAACCTTAGAGATCGAGTGGAGAGGGTGAAATATCACTCTGTCTCTTGACTATCTTGGGTTGCCCTTCCGATGCAACCTTTGTTGTTTTACTAGACACCTTCGTTGAGACTGTAAGGGTAAGAAGATGGAGGACTGTTCAGAAGATTCAGAACTTCAGAGAAGCCCACTAGCCTATGTATATGTAGATGCTTCACTGCACTTTCTTTATTATTCTTTGGAAGAGTCTTCCTCCTCTCAGCAAGAACCTGTGGCCTCTCTCACTTGTAATTTAAAATCTATTTGTCCCCACTTGTACAACTCTTTATCCTTTGAAGAGAAAGAGGCCTTGAATAACTCGGCTTGGTTATTTTCTTCTTCTAGGGCAAAGGACCCTTTACCAAAGTCAGTTTTTGGTACCTCCTTTCTTGTCTACCCTAATCACCTTCCCTCTGTCATTTTGTCCCCCAGTTTACCCTCTTCTACTTTACCGCCTACTACCCCCTTGATTCCCTCCCCTCCCCTTTTACAAAACCCTTCCCGTATTCTTCCACAAGCCATCCCTTCTAGACCTACTGAACCATCCTTGGAAGAC
Organism: Picea engelmannii; assembly: GCA_009831015.1. Classification (NCBI taxonomy): domain Eukaryota; kingdom Viridiplantae; phylum Streptophyta; class Pinopsida; order Pinales; family Pinaceae; genus Picea; species Picea engelmannii. Next base: position 76,658 of record ML810450.1, read on the forward strand.
TCTGAAAGGGAGCCACCGCCTCTACCAGGATTTAGAGAGGCAGAAGCAGGTGAATCTAGTCTTTCGGCAGCACTTGAATCTCTTTTACCATCCCTTACAGCCCCTTTTGACTTGGTACCACTACCTATGGTTTTAGGCAGGGAGGCCTTTGACCCTAAAGTATATTCTGGTTCTTCTTCCTCTCGCGCTCCGGTCAAGGGAGGAAAATCTTTTTCTTGGTCTAGAGGTATTGGTTCAGGACTCTCCCCAGTCAAGACACAGAGTTCTCGAAAGAAACAGGTGGATTTAAGTTTACAAAACATTGACAGTGCCCCTACCTCCCCAGATTTGGGGGCCCTTAGAGAAATGAAGGCCCTTGTGACGGTTAAGTGATGTTATTTCTCTCCTTGAACATCTGAGGGATCGAAGGCACCCTCAAAGTTACCTCAGTTTGGAGATTGCTGGATAGTACTCGCACAAATATCGTCTTCTTACAAGAGACACTTACTGATGAGAAGAAAGCAAGAGATGTTTTACTACAATTCTTCCCCTCCTGGGTAGCGACTGCGGTAAATTCCATTGGGAACTCAGGTGGTTTATTAGTCTCTTGGGACCCAAACTCATTTGACTTAAACCCCTTTCTAACGGTGGATGGAATCCTTCTAACAGGTTTTTGTATCTCTTCAAAAAAGGAACTAGCCTTCTTAAATGTCTATGGACCATTTAAGGATCACAAACTCTTATAAGTTCTTTAGTTGATAGTGGTATTATTTCCATTCCAAAACTTGTCATGGCAGGAGATATGAACTTCATTTTATCATCTGATGAACATTGGGGGGGCTCCTTATTGCCAGGTCTGACAAAGGAGTTCTACAAAGATATTTCCAGTTCCAAAAAACTGATTGACTTAAAACCCCCCATAATAGTCCCAACTTGGCACAATGGGTGATCTGGACTTGATTCTATAGCGAGAAGGCTTGATTGATGTTTTATTGCAGAAAATATTTTGACAGCTGGCATGTTCAAGTCGTGGGTGGAATACATGTTTGTATTAGATCACACCCCTGTGCTTATTCAATTGGAGCATGCACCTGTGTACAATACCTTTCCTTTTAAATTCAATGCACACTGGCTAGATCAGCCCAATATGTGAAGTTGGTTCATATGATCTGGAATGAACCATGTTCCATGGAGGAAGGAAACAAGCAGGTTAGATTATTGAAAAAGATAAAAGAATTAAAACTCCAAACAAAAAGATGGATTAATGACTTCAAGAAGTCTGAGCTCTTATTATTAGAAAAGTTGGAAACTGATATAGATCATCTTTTAAACATTCATGCTGAGACTCCTTTAACTGTGGAAGAAGAGTGTAGGCTGGGTGCACTAGAAACAAATAGGAATTCCATTCTCCGTAGGACTGAGGATATTTGGCATCTAAGAAGTAGAATGACTTGGATCCAAAGCGGTGACTCTAATTCTAAATTTTTTCATAAGGTTGCTAGTTCCAATAGAAACAAAAAACATGTTTGGGATATTCAAAGTGACAGTGGAGGAACTCTATTTGACCAGAAGGCGATCAAGGAGGAGGCAGTAAATCATTTCAAACATTTTTATAAAGAAAGAGAGAGAAACAATATAAATGTTGAGGTCAAGGTTTCCATCCTGTATCCAAAAATGGTAAATGATGAGGAAGCATAATTACTTTATCATCTGGTTTCCTTGAAAGAATTAAAATCGGTTCTCGAAAATTGAAAAAAAGAAAGAAGTCTGGGCCCAGATGGATGGACCTCAGAATTCTTTCATTTCTTTTTTGATCTCATGGGAAATGATCTCTTGTAAATGGTGGAGGAATCAATACTAAAAGGTCATCTTAGTGGTGTAATAAATGCAACCTTTCTGGCTCTCATCCCCAAATCCAACAAACCTACCTCTTTTGATGATTACCATCCCATATCCTTGTGTAATATAATTGATAAGGTAATTTCCAAAATCCTGGCTACTAGGATTAAACCCTTTCTAGCAAAGTGTCTCTCTTCAGAGCAGCTAGGCTTTCTGGAAGGTAGGAGAATTCAGGATGAAATCGGGACTGCCCATGAAAGCCTCCATAGTATAAAAAAGAAAAATCAGAAATCTCTGGTATTGAAGTTGGACCTGGAAAAAGCCTACAATAATGTGGATTGGGAATACCTTAGGTTAGTTCTTCTTACTGTTGGTTTCAGATTCAAGCTTATAGATTGGATAATGATTTGTGTAACAAGTGCAAGCTTCGCAGTCTTGATAAATGGGGAGGCAACGGAGTTTTTCAAAGTTTGGCGGGGACTTCATCAAGGCTGCCCTTTATCCCCGTATTTGTTCATTCTGCTTATGGAGGGGCTGAGCATTATGCTGTCAAATAGTAGCACTGACCACAGTATATCAGGTATTAAAATAACAAAACTTTTATCAGTGGTCCATATATTGTTTGTCGACGACGTTCTCATCTTGTCTAAGGCCGATCCTGAGGAATGGAGATTGATAGTGGACCTTCTCACCCTGTACTGTAGCACTTCTGGTCTTTGTATAAACACTCAAAAAACTACAGTTCATTATTGGGGACTCAAGGATGAAGAGATGGTGCCCTTCAAGGATATTTTACCCTTACCTTTACATATTTGATTAATGGATTCAAGTACCTTGGGTACTACCTCAAGCCAAGGCCTTCTAAATATGTCGATTGGAGCTAGCTGGTGGCCAAATTCAAAAAGAAGATTAGTTAGTGGTGTAACAAGTGGCTTTCGCTTGGTGGTAGACTTATTTTGGTTAAAGTAGTGTTGGAAATCCTTGCAGTGTTCTGGATGTCTTTGGCAGTGGTACCCAATTCGATTTTAAATAAAATTTACAGTTTAACTTATGCCTTCATGTGGAGTGGTGATAAGGAAAATTTTCATATACATCTCTGTAGATGGGACATCCTAGCTCGGCCAAAATCCTGTGGAGGATGGGGGCTCAAAAAACTCCCTCTGTTCAACTCAGCACTCATAGAAAACACTTGTTGGAGGGCTTTAAACCATGGAAGCATATGGAACAAACTTCTGATTGGAAAATACCTAGGGAAATCATCATTCTCTACTTGGCTATGGAAGCACTCCCACAAGCATTGGAAGGTGTCTAGTTTCTGGAACGGTTGGTTAAAAAATTTGTTTGTTATTTTGCATTGGATTTGTTGGCGTCCTGGGGATGGGAACTCTATTGTCTTAGGAAGGGATATGATTAGCAGAATGGAGAACCATTCCATCCTCTCTGATCCCTTGCGAGTTCACTTGTCAAGAATTCATATTATCTCTCTTGCCCATGCGAGAGTTTCAGATGATATTTCAGTCTTCCCAGACCGGTGGTGCAGTAATGCATCATTGGTTTTAGTCGGTCAAAATGAAATCGATTGGAATACCTTCACATCAGCATTAAGAATTGTTGGCATCTCTCTTCAAAACTCAGCCGACGCTCTAGTCTATACTGGTGGGGATTCGACCGGTCAAGTAACCGCAAAGAATTTATATTTAGCACTATTAAAGTCTTTCAATTTACATATAGACAGTTTGTGGTTTAAACTCCTTTGGAAATGGTCGATACAACTCAAACTTAAATTATTCGTTTGGCTGGCAGCAAAGAACAAAGTTCTTACTTGGGATTCTTTGTAGAGGAAAGGATGGCATGGTTCAGGGGTATGCAAGTTATACAACAACAGCTCAGAAAACATAGACCATCTCCTGATTCATTGTTCCTTCACGAAGTCTGTGTGGCATCATTTATCTGTTCATTATAATTTTAATTTTCAGTGGATAGCCAACTCAGTTTTTGAGTGTTTTATGAATTGGATGAAAGACAAATCAACTCAAGAAAACCTGGCAGCAACCACATGTTGGCATATCTGGATTGAGAGGAATAAGTTCCTATTTGAGAAGAGCTCCCCTTCCCACCGATCAGTGGTGCATAGAATTTCAAGTACTTTCACTTGGAAGCCAGCAATCCCAAAGATTCTACCAAATAGAGTATGCGACATTAATCTGGAAAACGGCTACACTCTTTCTTTCTTCGATGGAGCAGCACTAGAAAATGGTGAGTGTTGTGGAGGAAGGGGTATTTTCAAGATGCATGCTTCAAGAATTACAAAATGGTTTCTAAATTGCGGAGCTGGAACCAACACTAAGGTGGAGCTCTTGGGCTTGTGGGCGACACTCCTTTTGGCTACGCTTTGGTCGATAGATAAAATTAAAATTTTGGGTGACTCAAAAGTGATCATCGATTGGATAAAGCAGCAGGGCCAACTCAACTCAGTTAATATTGAATGCTGGAAATTAAAAATTTTGGATCTGGCAAGTAATTTTAGAGATATCGGTTTCCAACATAGCTACAGGGAGCATAATAAGGAGGCTGATCTTCTGTCAAAGAGGGCACAAAAATAAAGGAAAAGTAGACTATCAGTTTTCCATTGGGAAAATGGAGAAGAAATCTCTCACTCCTTTCTTAACATCTTTGAAGACAAAACTTAGAAGAGTTTGAGTAGGGTCTTGTTATAAAGAGGTGTTTTAGAGTTAGGACTGTTCTTCCCCTTCTCAGCTGCTCATTTCAAGGTTAATGTGACTTGAAAAGTTTTTGGATTTCAGTATAGTACTTCTCTTGTTTTTTGGGGCTGTCTTTGGCTGTAAAGAAAGTTCTAGACCTCCTTTTGGTGTGGACCTGCTTTGTATATGAAATTATTCTAATATAATTTTGAGATATTTTTCGTTTGGAAAAAAGCTACATGATTAGTTAGCAGAGAATTTTGAATTTATTGATTTTTGTGCAAGTAATGTTCTTGAGTTAATATGGGGGGAATTACAAAATAAGAGTGCATTTATTGATATTTAAATAATTATTTATCCATAAACAATATATGCATATAAACTTAATAGTTTATTGAGTCTATGAATTCTTTCAATAAGACTTAGTAATCTATCATTTTGTTTTATATCTAATTTACTTAGTTTATGCTCATGGCTAGAAAATTTGACATTCAAGGATCGTATACTTTTATCAAACTTTTAATGATTAAGTTGAGGCTGATATAATTTGGAGAAATATTTTTGTATGAATGTAAGATTGTATTTATCTACACTTCTATGATTGATGCAATTTCTATCATTTATATTCTTTTGTGAAACTTCTTTTACAATTCAGCTTTAAGCTCTCCATTTGATTTTTCAATTCGATATGAGAATGCATATGTGTTTTACAAATAAATCCTTATTCGGAAATGTTGTATGAATTTGTTCTTAATACTTTATTGACTAAAGAACTATTTCAATTAATTCAATAATTTATCATTATTTCTTTATCTAATTCTGGCCATATTTGCTCCTAGTTGGGATAGTTAGAAAATTATTAGGAATAGCTATTATAAATACTATAGGTAGATTAGGAATATATATATATATCGGAACAGGAAAGATTACACTTGAGATCTATGCTTTTGATTTGCAGTTGCCCGTGACCTCTTACCGGGAACTTGTTAGTTTTTGTATAAATAAGAGGCCTCTCGTCTCATTTGATCATCCGGAGTTTGAGAGAAACTAAGAGAGAGTCTAGTCTATGTGTCTAAGTGTCTTCTTCTGTGTCGAGCTGTGCGTATGCTCTTTGCTACTCTTGCCTTCGGGAACCTGAGTTTGCAAATCAAAAGCATAGATCTCAAGTGTAATCTTTCCTGTTCCGCAATTTGTGCATAAATGGTATCAGAGCCAGTAGTCTAGTAGTTTCTACCTGAGCAGTGTGCCAGCAGCTTGTTCTTAGTCCATATTCACGGACTCCTCTGTTTTCATCAGAGTGTATGAACTCAAAGCCCTGCTTTCCTGTGTAGAAATGCTATTGTGTCAAAAATAGATGCCTCTTGCATCTAAGTGTCTGTATTATTATGATACATCCTGTATCATCTGAGAATTATGAAGTTTAATATACAAAGAAAGTTTGCTGGAGTTTGATTTAGTTCGAGCCATATATTTGAAGTTTCTGGTTACGAGAAGTGCAAGGTTACAAGCAGAAGAAGTGTCTTACTGAAGGTGTCGTATGATACGTAAGCAATTTATTTTCATCATTTTATGCCCTGTTGTTGGCTTTTGTTGTATGCCAGTATCTAGACTTACTTAAGTTGATTTACCTTCTGTTTACTTGCTTACCTGTAACACTCAAAGGAATTCTGTTAAAGTTTGCAGTAGAACTAAATGGCTTCTGGTAAAGATTTCTTATCTAAAGAACTATCTTCGTATACTAAAGATGATATCAAAAGGATGACTACTTACAAGCCTTCTAAGTGGTATAAAAATCTGTTGAGTCAGTTTTCTCATCAGCCATTGTATAATGATAAGCTTGTTCTCCAGGAGTACGAACCTGATCCCAACTGGGAAATGCCTAAGGTTCCAGCTTCTGAAATATATAAGTTACCCGTCTTTCAGTTTAAGTTAGCTACTCTTATTAGATATTGTTCTGTCAATATTCCTATCTCTCTCGGTGAAACAAAATATCAACTTCCTTTAATCCAACAGGAAGATATTGAGTGGGGTCTATCCCATGGCTTTGAATATATACATATAGGACTCATACAGTTCGGCTTAAATCCTTTAGTCCGTCCTGGACTAGATATAAGTGCCCTATTATGTATTCTGGATTCACGACATAATGATTTTAAAGACGCCATGATTTCATGTTTTCAGGCGCCTCTTCATAATGGCCCTGTTTGGTCTTCAGCCCTTCCAAGATTCCAAGTCTCTCTCCGAGACCCATACATCAATACTTTGCTTCAAGCATATCTTAAGTTGAATGGGTTTGATATGGCAGAAGGATCAAAG
>ML810450.1:88436-102132 GCA_009831015.1 Picea engelmannii
ATCCTTCAGTGCCATGCCACCTTTTTCTGATGATCACAGTTCTCCTCCGTCCAGTCATTTTTATGATAGCGACGCTTCTTTTGATTCTGTCGGAGAGCATAATATTGTGAATAGAATGGAAGCATGATGGACCCTTTGTCCTTTGATGTAATAATAATTTTGATGTAATAATATTCTGCCCATTTGGGTTTCATGTCTATCGGACCGACAGTGGTGTTCCGACGGTACGTGGGCTCCGTAAGCTCCACTTTGTAACCGAATATTTGCTTTATTTTTGATATTGACTAAAGTAGGATCTTTGCTTTTGGTCATCCGTAAAAGTTAATGATGGGTCCCCATATGGCCTAGCCTTTAAGGGACGAGATAACAACTGGAGTCCACCAGTTGCCCCATCTGATACTATTCGGATTTGCTTTTGACTGGCAGTTGCCCGTGACCTCTTACCGGGAACTTGTTAGTTTTTGTATAAATAAGAGGCCTCTCGTCTCATTTGATCATCTGGAGTTTGAGAGAAACTGAGAGAGAGTCTAGTCTGTGTGTCTAAGCGTCTTCGTCTGTGTCGAGCTGTGCGTATGCTCTTTGCTACTCTTGCCTTCGGGAACCTGAGTTTGCAAATCAAAAGCATAGATCTCAAGTGTAATCTTTCCTGTTCCGCAATTTGTGCACATATATATATATATATATATATATATATATATATATAGTTAGAACTATTTGTCTAAATTGATCAATATTAAATCAATTATCCCTTTTTAGGTGGCAACCAAGCCCACATACCGATGGAAATTGACATACCAAACAAGAGCATCTCTAATTGGGACCTGCGATTAGGAAATTTCCCCCTTATTGGTATGGGACATTTTCCGGCATCAACAAAATGGCACTAGAAGGAGGGAAGATGGCAAGTTGACCCTGTGGTTTTTTTTTTGTTTTCTTTGAATGAATTTAACCGATAATGGCTCTTATTTATATCTTTGTTTTGGAACATCCTTTTAGTTCATGCAGGCCCACTGGAAGCATTCCCAAGAAGATAGTTGATATCTTGTCGAAATTTAAATTGGACGTTGAGGGTGTAAGTTTTGCTTTTGATCATATTTCCTGATTTAATCATAGATGCAATTCTCTTGGAATATATCATTAAAATGAAATGTGCATATTATTTACTCTCACATTCTATGGAAGAATCAAAAGATGGTTTTAGATATTAAATGTTAAATCAATCCATACCTGGAAACAATTTATGGAATTGTTTTTAGATGTTGATTAGAATTATGATTATGAATAGTTTTGTTTGGAATTAGAAGATTTGTGAAAATTTGAAGATGAGTCCAATGAAGATTCTTTTCTAGATTTATGTCAATCTGTTATATATTTCCTCTAGATGATAAACCTGAGGATATTTGATGGAGGGTTTTCTTGATCTTTGCTCTCTTCCTTGTACACAGAAATAGAAAATCATTGATGAACATGAAATTGATTTATCTTATGATATGAATCTTATTGAAGAAATTAGTCCATTAGTTAACTTTGATTCTAGGTCTAATTCATATGAGTCTATTAATGATAATGAAATTGTTATTCAATCACATGGGTTAGATTTTTATGATACATAGTTTCAAGATCCTAGGGATATCCCTGAAGATATAAATGATAATTCTAAAATTGTTTCTAATTGCTATGAAACGCCTTCTGATGCTACTTGTGTTGAAGAAAGCTTAATATAAATGAGACCTATATGATTAACTCTTGTGATACATCTTGATGATATTAACATTGGTGTTGATATCCCATTTTCTTCTCTTAATCTTAAACACATTTCCCATTTACAAAGGTTATTTTCTTATCAGATTTTACATGAAAAATGTTTCCCTAGAAAATTCTTTAGAGCAATTTAATGGCGATCATGTAATCTAAAGAAAGCCTTTAATTATATATGCTCTGAAATCTATTTTTCTTTGTATCTAGATCTATTTGATGGTATTAGTCCATATAATTGTAACTCTTTTCATTTTCATGTTGAAAATCCTTTGTGGGTAGAATCACATTCAGACGAAAAAGAAATTACTATAAATCAGAGAAATAATAAATTTTCATATGACTTGGTTCACAACTATTAGGTAGAAAATTATCATTCCATGGAAAGTATTCACAAAACAAATGTGTATTTATCTAATTCATCTAATGATGATGGTAATTATTTTGAGTTTCATGTTAAATCTCCTTTATGGATAGATCCACATTTATATGAAAAATAAATTATTACACTACATAGAAATCATGAATTTTCAGTAGAAAACTATCATTCCATGGAAAGTATTCACAAAACAAATGTGTATTTATCTAATTCATCTGATGATGATGGTAATTCTTTTTATTCTCATGTTAAATATCCTTTATGGATAGATTCAAATTTATATGAAAAATAAATTACTACACTACAAAGAAATCATGAATTTTCATTTAATTCAGCTCACGATGATCAGAAAAAGAAAAAAAATCATCGCATGGATGGTATTGATGAATCACTTGCATATTTACATTTTTCATCTAATAATGCTATTCATTTTACCCTATTCTCTAACTTTAAAGAGAGGAAATTCCTTTTTGATGATCCAATGGATATTGATGACAATGAGGCACATCACCCCATGGTGATGATTATGCCAGGTTCTCATGTTATCAATTCCAAATAAGAGCCATACATTTCACAGTAAGGAAATAGTTATAACAAACTCTCATTTTGTTTCTTCTCAATCAAATCATGATCACATTTCTATGCAAAGAACATTCACACACAAATACAATTTTGAATCCATGATTCATTATTCTCGTGAAATATGTATTCCTCCTATGAACCCTTCTCAAACATTGAATGAATTTCAATTATCTGTTTATGACCCAATTAAAACTTGGTTCGTAGAATCGGTCTTGAGAAGGTTTCCATTTTCAGAAGTGTTTGGAAAAACCACAGTGTTGTCATTGGATTGTCGATGTTTCAGATCCATATCATGATCCATCTTTAGGACAAAAGCCTAGTTTTAAAATGATGAGATGAGATTATTATAAATACTTAAGAGAAAAGGAAACCTATGGTTTGGCTAGATAGAACCTTAGCAGAAGCTTAAAAATATTTAATTAAGTTTTAAGGTCTATTTTTATTAAATTTTTGTTTTAAGTTTAGTAATTATTAATAGATCCTAGTAATAAATTAATATCACTAAAAAGTAATCACTAACCCATCAATTATTAAACCTTAATATTAAATAAACACTATTAATACCTAAAATATTAATATATAGGTTATAAAATTATTATTAACATCAACCCTTAACAAATTCTTATTAATCATTAACAAAACCTTAATTATTATTAACAAAACCTTAATTATTATTAAAATGTTTGTTACTTAAACTTATTAATAAAACCTTAAGTCATTAAAAATAATTGTTATTATGAAACTCATTAATACCTATTTATTACTAGGATCTATTAACAATTACTATACCTAAAATAAAATTTAATAAAAATAAGCCTTAACTTAGCAAAAAATTAATAAAAATAAACCTTAAAACTTAATTAAAGATTTTTAATATTCCGCTAGGGCTCTATCTAGTCAACGAGTAGGTTTTCTTTTCTCTTAAGTATTTATATTAAGCTTATCTCATCATTTTAAAACTAGGCTTCTTGTCTTGAAGATGGATCTTGATATGGATTTTAAATGTCGACAATCCAATAACAACACTATGGTTTTTCCAAATACTTCTGAAAACAACCACCACATAAATCTCATCAATAAGGTTTCCATTGTATAGTAATGATAAAATTTTGTTTGTTGTAAATAAAAATTCAGATTTTATTTTTTCTATCTTTAATCTATTATTGCTCTATTTTTTGCTAATAATCGTGGATGTATATATGAATGAAGGATTAGAGATATTTGCCAAGATTTATTGGTTTTTTTTATTGTCTTAGTATTTATGATATATCCTATTCATTAATGGAAGATTACTAGTGCACATTATTTGATTCAATAAAAGTTGTTGGTTTTATGAAGGTTTTTTTTATTGTCTTAGTATTTATGATATATCATATTCATTAGTGGAAGATTACTAATGCACATTATTTGATTCTATTAAAGTTGTTGGTTATATGAAAGATGAGCCTAGTGGGACTAGCCAAGACAATAAGGCACTTTGGAACTAGCCAAGAGAATAAGGCACTTTGGTTTCAACAGATGGTTATATTAGGTTTTTTTCTCTTGATTTTATTTTTCCAATTAATAATACCATCAACACTGATGCAGGAGCATCTCTCCATGTCAGCCAGCCAGCCAGCCAACCACATCAAGCACGTGCATTCAAGGAGGAAGAGAGGCGCAACCCTCATCTTCTATTTTGTAATTGAATGAAATTAAATGTTTAAGCTATTGAGCTGTGAAGCCGTGCCTTTGTGCAGGCATTAGGTAGATAGGCCTTTAATGTTCGTAAGGATGAGATCTAAATCCAGATAGCGGACTAGACATCCCATTCAATGTAATTGAATAGGGTAGGTAGGTTGGAGGGAAGAGCTCGAAGAGCCCCCTCAGGTAAAAGAGATTTCAGATCTCATTTTGAGTGAGTAGAGTAGAGTTGAGAGTAGAGTTGTGTGATAGTCTGCGTGTAGAGAGTAGAAGAGAAGGAGCCAAGACCTTGTTACAGGTTGTGCTCAGGAACACCTTGTAAAAATAGGCATTTGCCATATTTAATACAAAGAGCAGTTTTTCCTGCATGTATTTCTGTGTTGAATGAATGTCTGTGAGTGTTCTATTATGCTATGAATGTATTATATTTATCATGCATTTGCAGGAGTGTGTCTGATTTCAGGTGACGATCTTTGAGGCTTCACACCAGGAGGGTGTGACAGAACGCTGCGGGTTCTGATAGCCGTGCACAAAGGATGCATTTCTAAACACTGCGGGTTCAGACGAAGACGTGCTGAGGCACAGGAGCTGAAGTCAACAACTCAGGGAAGACCTCAAGGTTGCTGAATACCTTGGAGGCAAGGTTGTGTATGAGAGACATAGTTGCAGACAGAAACTCTGCCTTTGAGTTCTATAGAGCTCTGCCAAGTGGGCATTGAGCATATGCACAGTGGTGCATTGAGAAGAACTCTGCTATGAGTTCAAAAGAATCAGAATCATTGAGGATTCTGTGAAGCTATGCCAGGTGGGCATTGAGCATATGCACAGTGGTGCATTGAGAAGAACTTTTTTGTGAGTTTAGGAAGAAGAATCAGAATCACTGAGGATTTTGTGAAGCTCTGCCAGGTGGGCATTGAGCCAATGCAAGGAGTGCACAAAGATAGAACTCTACTGTGAGTTCAGGAGAAGAGACAGAATCACTGAGGATTCTGAGATCTCTACCAAGTGGGGATTGAGCAAGTACATAGGTGCATAAAAGGACAGAACTGTTGAATGCTCTGGGAGAAGATACTCTGCCACGAGGGCATTTGAGACATTGTGCAGGCAGGCATAGAGGAGAGAAGAGAACTCTTTGAGTTCTAGAATTAAGAAGGAAGAATCCACTGAGGGATCTTCAAAGGGTTGCTGAACACCCTGCAGACTCAGCAAGAGGTTGCCTGAGTGAAGGATATCCAGGAGGGCATCCATATACTCCATCTGTGGGGGAAGAAAGAAAGAAAAAATCCCTTAGGGGTCTGAGCATGTGAGAAGCTCAGGAGAGACAACACTTTGTGTGTGTAAGGACCCTATAGAGGCAGGAGTTGAAGAACCATTTGGAGGAGTTCAGAGTCTATAAAAGCTTGGGAGGAACAACGTCGAGGAGAACGCAGGCGAGGACTTGAAGTCATGGAGCTCGCAGAGGAAAAAGAGCACAAAGGTTGAGGCCTTTGAGAACTGGAAATTATTCCAAGTCTGGGAAGAAGTGCGCAGAAGCTCAGGAGGAGCAATGACAGCCGTCATATTAGCTGGAGAAAGAGATCTGGACCATTGAAGGTTTCTACATCCGGAGGAGCACCAAGTAGCACACTGAGGAGGAGATGATCTGAGCTGCCAGATCTAGAGTGAAGAACCCGACAGCCATCAGATCTGTCATGAGTTACATGGTGGTTAAACCATCGGGAAAAGCCAAGGTGAAAGTCCTGAAAGAGTTGCCTTATCGGGATATCGACACTCGGGATATCGGAGGTCCTGAGGTCGAAAAGGACGGGACATTTCAAGTCCCGAAATAGCGAAAGAATCATATTCATCCATCTAAGGGAGGACGCGTGTCGCACGATCATCCATTCCAGAGATCCGGACACTAGACATCAGGATATCGACGCTTGGGAAATCGGAGTTCTCGAGGTCGTGAAAATCGGGACAACAGAAGTCTCGAAACCGCGAGGAGAAATCTGGACCATCCATCTTGAGGGGATGCATGGCAGCAATCGGAGTCATTGGGGAAAGTCCCAACAGGAAGTCGTCTATCAGCATTTCAGTCATCGGGATATCAAAAATCCTGGTGACAAGGTGTTTATGCAAATCGGAATCATGAAGTCTGAAACCCTGACAAGGAGAAAAGTGCCATTGTGGGAGCCAGTTGTCAGCATAGCGGAGAATCGGGATTCGAGGGATCGACAATCCCGTGGGAAAATGTTTTTCGACATTTGAAACCCCGAAGCCCCGATAGGTGGTATGACTGCGGTCATATAGAGGGAGGTTGTATGGACCAAAAGGTCTAGCCCAGGGGACTAGCGGAAGCTGACATCATATCGGGATATCGGGGATTCTGAGGACAAAATGTTTATGCATTTCAACATTGCGATATTCAAAACCCCAATGGGATACAAGGCTGTGGTCTTGTGAGATAACGGTCATGTGGGCCAGGAGTCTAGCCTGGAGGGCTAATGGGAGTTGGAGCACATCGGGATTTTGAAGCCCAAACCCTGAAAGAAGGATAAGGCTGTAGTCTTATGAATTAGCGGTCACATGGACCAGAGCATAGCCAGGAGGGCTAATGCATAAAGATCATGCATCGGTGAATTAGAGATCGGGAGTTGAAGCGGTCAAGAAGTCTTGACGTTGGGGATCACGAAACCCCGAAACCCGAAGTCTGAATCGGGGAAAAGTCACGGTTGAGTGCAGAGAGCCATGTGGTTGAATTAAGGACCTGTGGATCGGGTTTTGATAGAGATTCCACAGTGGGAATCGAAAGAGCCGCTTCGGCTCAGAAGGGAACACTGAGCGATACTTAAAGACTGGGAGGTCAGGCGCAGAGACCCTGCGAGGTATGTAGGAGCGTCACGTCATCAAGTGGTATAAGAGAATATTCTTGTCTATATATTCTAGGCAAGAGGAGAAAGAGGAACCAGAGCACTCTGATACACATCAAGTGGTATCAGAGCTTGAATCTTGTCCGTATATTTCAGGCAAGAGAAGAAAGAGGAACCGGAGCACTCTAATACACACCAAGTGGTATCAGAGCGGGACTCTATTTGTATATTTCAAGCAGAGGGAGAAAGAAAAGGAAGACAGAGTTGCTGAAGGCTCTATAGATGGTTGTTTGCAGGTAGGCAGAAATCAAGAAGCAGTTGGGGAGACTGTAGGATGATGAAGCTAGTAACACTCTTAGTGCGGAGTGACAGCAGCAGGTTTGCTAGGAAAGCAGACAAAGACAACACCATGGTTACTGAATACCATAGGCATGTTGGGAGGAAGAGAAAAGAAGAAGAGCTTGCAGAAATGGATAAAGAGATCTATGAATTAAAGGCAGACATGGAAAAGCTTGAAGTGCAGATGCGGCAGGATAAGAAGTCGAGATGGGTGTATGAATGGCCCATGAGGGAGCCAAAGATGAAATGGCCAATCAAGGAGTTGATGGCTAGAAGACAGTGTAGGTTGTTGATAGGATGGTTTAGGTATGTTGAAACCCTCAAGCCCACAGTGGAAAAAATGGTTCAGATATGTGAACCAGAGACTGGGAGAGGTCTCAATGATTTTGAAAAAGAAATGGGATCATTTGAAGATCTCAAGAACTGTCAGGAGGGCAGAAAGGAAATTCCAGTTTTCCATGTGGACAATGAGTTGAGATCACTGTGGGATCTCAGAGACTGTCATGAGGACAGCCAGGGAATTTCACATTGCCAGCTGGGCAAGGAGATGATATCATTGCGGGATCTCATAAACTGTCAGGAGGGCAGTGGAAGCATCTTAGATTGCCAGGTGGGCAGATATGGGAATTCGAGACTGTCTGAAAGTCTCATGGACTCAGAGGTGAGTTCAATTCAGCAAGGGGTGTTGATGAATATGGGATCAGTTAATTCCATAGACTATCGGGAGGGCAGCAGAGTAGTCTCATATTTCCATGTGGGCAGGGATGAGCCGATGAGTTGGAATCAACCGAAAGAGCTAACAGAGCAGGTAAATTCAGAGATGGATTTAGATCAGCATGTGCAGCTGACAGAGGAGGAGGATTCAAAAGGCTGTATGATGATTGGGGGAATTCATATATTCCTACCATTTGCCCAGGAGGAGGCAGAAGTCTGTGTTGCAGATGGTGCAGCAACAAAAATAGAGGAACAGTCAGTTGTGATTGTTAGGAAAGAAGGATTGGAGCAGACTTTGGAAGCTGCCCAAGCAGGAGAGGGAAACGAGTATTCTGAGGAGTATCTCAACATATTCAGCTAGGAAGATGAGGAGGATATAGCATTGAAGCTAACAGTAGAAGAAGTAGAAAGGGAGGATGATGAGCATTTGGAAGAATGGCTCGATATTTTCAACGATGACGCTAAAGAAACCGCGACATGGGAGTTTGCAGCAGAAGGACAAGAAGCAGACAACATTTTCTTTGTTGATCTATGGCAACATATTGAAGCCCTGGAAGAGAGGGTGAAAGTGCAGAGCATGCACATCCAACAGGTGAAGTTGGAAGATGAAGAAGATGGCATGGGAGATCATAGTGATCTGCACATGTGCCAAAAAATTTTGCAGTTGTAGAGACTGCAAAAACAGAGCCAGCCACTGGAGCAGCTGGACCAAGTGATCGAAGAGATCATGGAGCTGATGATCTGATCAGAAGACACTGTCAGCAAGGAGAGGCTGAACAGGAAGAGGGAAGAAGCAGCAACAACAACATCAGGGAGATCGAGTGGATGAACAACTCCAGAGGTTTCTTTGGGATCCAAGAGGATTTCCAAAGCTGAGAGATGGGAAGCTCATGAGCAGGAGCTCATGAATTTTGCAGCTGAGGAGTATGATGTAGGAGAATCTCTCCATGTCATCCAGCCAGCTAGCTAGCCACGTCAAGCATGTGCATTCAAGGAGGAAGAGAGGCGCAGCCCTCAACTTTTATTTTGTAATTGAATGAAATTAAATGTTTAAGCTGTTGAGCTGTGAAGTCGTGCCTTTGTGCAGGCATTAGGTAGATAGGCCTTTAATGTTTGTAAGGCTGAGATCTAGATCTGGATAGCGGACTAGACAAACCATTCAATGTAATTGAATAGGGTAGGTAGGTTGGAGGGAAGAGCTCGAAGAGCCTCCTCAGGTAAAAGAGATTTCAGATCTCATTTTGAGTGAGTAGAGTTGAGCTGAGAGTAGAGTTGTGTGATAGTCTGCATGTAGAGAGCAGAAGAGAAGGATCCAAGACCTTGTTACAGGTCATGCTCAGGAACACCTTGTATAAACAGGCATTTTCCATATTTAATACAAGGAGCAGTTTTTCCTGCATGTATTTCTGTGTTGAATGAATGTCAGTGAGTGTTCTATTATGCTATGAATGTATGTTGTTATCATGCATTTGCAGGAGTGTGTCTGATTTCAGGTGAAGGTCTTTGAGGCTTCACACCAGGAGGGTGTGACAGAACGTTGTGGGTTCTGATAGCCGTGCATAGAGGATGCATTTATGAACACTGCGGGTTCAGACGAAGACATGCTGAGGCACGGGAGCTGAAGTCAACAACTCAAGGAAGACCTCAAGGTTGTTGAATACCTTGGAGGCAAGGTTGTGTATGAGAGACACAGTTGCAGACATAAACTTTGCCTTTGAGTTCTATAGAGCACTGCCAAGTGGGCATTGAACATATGCACAGTGGTGCATTGAGAAGAACTCTGCTGTGAGTTCAGAAGAATCAGAATCACTGAGGATTATGTG
Organism: Picea engelmannii; assembly: GCA_009831015.1. NCBI lineage: Eukaryota > Viridiplantae > Streptophyta > Pinopsida > Pinales > Pinaceae > Picea > Picea engelmannii. The sequence continues at coordinate 98,564 of ML810450.1, forward strand.
AAGCTCTGCCAGGTGGGCATTGACCCAGTGCAAGGAGTGCACAAAGATAGAACTCTGTTGTGAGTTCAGGAGAAGAGACAGAATCACTGAGGATTTTGAGAGCTCTGCCAAGTGGGCATTGAGCAAGTGCATAGGTGCATAAAAGGACAGAACTGATGAACGTTCTAGGACAAGATACTCTGCCAGGAGGGCATTTGAGACATTGTGCAGGCAGGCACAGAGGAGAGAAGAGAACTCTTTGAGTTCTATAATTCAGAAGGAAGAATCCACTGAGGGATATTCATAGGGTTGTTGAACACCCTGCAGACTCAGCAAGAGGTTTCTTGAGTGAAGGATAGCCAGGAGGGCATCCATATTCTCCATCTGTGGGGGAAGAAAGAAATACAAAATCCCTTAGGGTTCTGAGCGTGTGAGAAGCTCAGGAGAGACAGTACTATGTGTGCGTAAGGACCCTGTAGAGGTAGGAGTTGAAGAACGCTTTGGAGGAGTTCAGAGTCTATAAAAGATCAGGAGGAACAGCGTCAAGGAGAACCCAGGCGAGGACTCGAAGTCATGGAGCTCACAGAGGAAAAAGAGCACAAAGGTTGAGGCCTTTGAGAACTGGAAATTATTCCAAGTCTGGGAAGAAGTGCACAGAAGCTCAGGAGGAGCAACGACAGCCGTCATATCGTCTAGAGAAAGAGATTTGGATCGTTGAAGGTTTCTATGTCTGGAGGAGCACCACGGAGTGCACCGAGGAGGAGATGATCTGAGCCGCAAGCTCTAGAGTGAATAACTTGACAACTGTTAGATCTGTTGTGAGTTACACGGTAGTTAAACCATCGAGAAAAACCAAGGTGAAAGTCCCGAAAGAGTTGGCTTATCGGGATATCGGCACTCGGGATATCGGAGGTCCTGAGGTCGAAAAAGTCGGGACATTTCAAGTCCTGAAATAGTGAAAGAATCATAGATGATCATCTGAGGGAGGACGCGTGTCACGTGATCGTCCATTCCGGAGATCCGAACACTAGACATCGGGATATCGGTGCTTGGGAAATCAGAGTTCTCAAGGTCGTGAAAATCGGGACATCAGAAGTCTCGAAACTGCGAGGAGAAATCTGGATCGTCCATCTTGACGGGATGCATGGCAGCAATCGGAGTCATCGGGGAAAGTCCCGACAGGAAGTCATCTATCAGCATTTCAGTCATCGGGATATTAGAAATCCTGGTGACAAGGTGTTTATGCAAATCAGAATCGCGAAGTCTGAAACCTCGACAAGGAGAAAAGTGCCATTGTGGGAGTTAGTTGTCAACATAGCGGAGAATCAGGATTCGAGGGATCGGCAATCCTGTGGGTAATTTTTTTTTGACATTTGAAACCTCGAAGCCCCGATAGGTGGTATGACTGCGGTCATATAGAGGGAGGTCATATGGACCAAAGGTCTAGCCCAGGGGACTAGCGGAAGCTGACGTCATATCGGGATATCGGGGATTCCGAGGACAAAATGTTTATGCATTTCGACATTGCGATGTTCGAAACCTCGATGGGAGACAAGGCTGTGGTCTTGTGAGATAACGGTCATGTGGGCCAGGAGTCTAGCCTGGAGGGCTAACGGGAGTTGGAGCACATCGGGATTTTGAAGCCAAAACCTCGAAAGAAGGATAAGGCTGCGGTCTTATGAATTAGTGGTCACATGGACCAGAGCATAGCTAGGAGGGCTAACGCGTAAAGGGCGCACATCGGTGAATCAGAGATCGAGAGTTGAAGAGGTCAAGAAATCTTGATGTCGAGGATCACGAAACCCCGAAACCCAAAGTTTGAATCGAGGAAAAGTCACGGTTGAGTGCAGAGAGCCGTGTGGTTGAATTAAGGACCTATGGATCGGGTTTTGACAGAGATTCCATAGTCGGAATCGAAAGAGCCACTTCGGCTCAGAAGGAAACACTGAGCGATCCTTAAAGACTGGGAGGTTAGGTGCAGAGACCCTACGGGGTATGTAGGAGCATCGCGCCATCAAACACGAACAATCTTCCATAGGGAACCATGATTGGAATTTCCACACCTGATTCTCAACACTTATACTGGTTTCATGTTAACCATAATACGTTTTAGGGTAGAATAGAAACATGGTTGTCAAAATATTTTCGAGCAAAAATTTCTTGTGAATGATAATGTTGCTATATATGTTATGGATAGAAATTTTACTGATAAAATCCTTTCTATGACCTTGTCCTGCTCAAGGTTTTCATTGAACATTTAATTGCATTTCATTGAACATTTAATTGCAAGGTTGAAGTTTCTTCTATGGTTACACTAGCATTATGCTTTTACATAGTTTATTTTCTACTAATATAGCATAGAATAGAATAGGATTAGGGTAGATTAGATTAGTAAATAGTCTTTTTCTTATTTTTTGTTTGAGGTTTTAACTTGTTCTTCTTGTTTATTTTTTCAATAAATTAGCTTAATGATTACTTCCATTTTTTCTTTTTTCTTATATATTATTATCATTAGAATAGTTTTGTTTTTAATGAGTTAGATAGTTAAGACAAGGGTTTTTGTTATCAAATTGCTTAAATACATATTTTATTTTGTTTAAAGAAGTGAGACAGGATATACACCCATCAATTGAATACATTCTTCTTTGATAATATGTTATATGATCTATATATGATCTATAAACTCACGGAAGTGTCATTGTTTAACTTGTTTTCTTTTAAAACTCTTGAAAACTTTGTGATATTAGTCTCAAGGAACTTATCAATCATGTCAAGCATCAACATGTAAATTTTTAGAAATCTAATTATAATCATCTCATTTTATTATGGTTTCTAATCTTCTATTTTATTCATTTATGATAAGAAAATCATTGATTCTACATTTCTATTTGGGGTTACTTGTACTTTATCAACATTATCTTTATTGTATGCATAACAGTAGCACTATCATCTTAGCATTACTTATAATATAAAGGTTAAATATAAGGATGTTTATAATTATTATCATTAATGACCAGAGGTAATTGATATATCGGTGAATGATATTAGTGTAGTTTTTGGATTAATGGTTTTCTATTTTAAAGTAATATTTGCAAAGACCTTATTCATAGAGTAGAGTTTAAGAGAGGTAACAACCTTAGCAGTTTTTGGATCATGTATTTATTGAATATATAATCTATTGATCATTCGCAAGGGATTGATGTTGACAAGTATATTGCACATATTATGACTTATTGTATGTTTCTTTTTTGCTAGGTCCATTTTCTAGTTTGATTATTCTTTACCATTGACTTGATTAACTGACATAATTTTCTTCTGAGTTTTCTTCTAGTTACGTTTATTTTCATTCATTTAGATGATCTTTATTCAACTTTAATTGATTTGTACATATTTTCATTTCTTTCTTTGTTCACTTTTCCGACCATTACTTTCTTTATTGATCAGTGTCAATTGATCAATTTTGGCTCACACGGGAAAAAAATGATTATCTCTGATACTAATATTTTAGGGGAGAGCATGTTTCACTGAGAGACTTTTATGATGGTATGAATTCCTTTAATTTTATTACACCTATCAATTGGAATAGTGAA
>ML810450.1:102232-116823 GCA_009831015.1 Picea engelmannii
AAAAATGAAAGGGAATTGTTGAGGTGTCAACGATTGGAGACACACTTGATGAAGCAATTATCTCTTCCAATCTTTCCCATTAAAAGACTTATTCACACTTAATGTTAAAGATAATCCTTCATGACCATCATAACATATTTTTGAGTTATGAGTACCACCATGTGTCCTTGGATTAAAAATATATTCCTACTAAGCATGTAACATCATGAAACTGACATGGCATTTCTTTGAGCTATTTTATAGGGTTAATTATTCCTTAGATTTCAAACCACAGATAATTTCCTTTAGGAATAACATGGGACTTTCACTTTGGGTGATTAAAATAGTTGCCTAAGTGTGTTCCTCATCTCTCTTTTACTCGGAATTGCTTCGCTACCCGCGAGCGTCCATAGCCCTGATGAAGTTTTCTTAGTATCATACAAGCATACACCCTCTTTCAACAAGCATCCATAGCCCTGACGGGTTTACTTGTACTTCCCACACTTTTCTAGTTCTTTAAACTTCCTATTTATATTTCATATTTTAGTCACCCTTTTTATTTGTGTATTAAGATCGTGTATGAAATGGGTGTATAGGAAGTGGGATGATACGGGAGTTTTTTTTATTTTCTTAGAAAATTACTCACTCCCAAAGTTCATCCTAAGGTTCTTCCCATTGTTAATCATCCTAGGTATTGGCTATTTTAATGTGAGGTGAATGAAGCTCAAACGAAAAGTCTTGTAATAAACCTAATATTTGATGTGCAAGTATTATAGATATGAATCCTTGGAAACACAGATGTTCCACAACAGACACAAAATTCAAGTCTACTAGTCAAGAACTATGTTAATATTATCAAGTGTGATGCTTTTGTCCTAGGATGTTGATAGTCATTAAAGCACAACCTAAACATTACCAATGTAATTTTCTTGGGATTAATATCTCCCTACAAAACTTTTCATGGTTAAATGAAGAAAACAAACTAGGAAAAAGAAAGGAAATCCTAACTGTACAAGCCAAGAATAATAAACCAAGAACTAATACTGCAACCCTAAAATCAACTCTAGAATGGATATAAAAGAAAATCCACAATCATTATTTATAAACAAAGGTGAAAACTCATTAATAAATAAAACTAACCAAAGGATAGTTGAGTGAATAGAATTTCCTTCTTATTAACAAACCTAAACTAAGAATATAATTAGAACCTAAAATATTAAACTAACTAACCATAGAATTCATCAACAATGAATCAAGAAAGGTGAAATGGATCATAAAAATAGGATGTCTTTAAGGAATAAATGTATTATTTTTTTTCCATAGAAAAAAATCTTCTTATATTCATAGAGTATACATGTTTCATTCTTACAAAAATTCCTTAAAAGGCTTCCATCATGTCTGTTTCAAAAAGAATCCTAAGACTACAACCACCTTTCCGTTCAAAGAACTACCTTAACTTTCTATACTTCCTTTGATTCCCTACATCATTTACAATCATTTTATTTTTTATTTTTAAAGAGAGTTACAACTGGAATTCCATTTCTTTTGTTTCAGTACCTTCAAAGTATTCATAGTACCCGAAGGCCCCTCTTTGTAGTTGTAGATCTTCTTTTGATAGTTCATTTGCTTTTACATCGAGTTCTCTCAGAATATGTTGAAAAGACAACCAACCAAAAGATTGAAAAGAAAGTCCGATGTCTCTCAAGATATTGGCCAAGTTGATGTTTTGGAAGGAGATTTTTCCTTTGGCCAAGTGAATCACCCATTTTGAGTCACCCATTACTTGAAGCTTCTTGACATCCTTTTGTTTTGCTATCTCTAGGAGGGTCCATAAAGTGAAGAGTTCAACTTTAATATTGGAGCCCCCTCCTGGAGAATACCTGATGTTAATGTAATGGTTTTGAATAAGGAACAAAACTACACCTATGCCAGTGGATGGTGGGTGTCCTTGGCTGGAATCATTGAAATAGCCCCACGAAATTGATTAATCCAGAACAGGGAAGGTGGGGGCCCTTTGTTTTGGGTTTTTCTGGTCTTCTTTGGTCTCTGTTTCCTATGCCAGTGTTAAGGTTGTGATCACTTCTAGTGTAATCCATTTATCCTTAAAAAGTGTCATGTCCCGATCCCACCATAAGTTTGCAAACAATATGTATGGAAGTTATGCATAAAGTTTTAGCAATCTGTCTTGTATCCAAAGCTTGTAACATTCCTCCAGGGAAGGAATATTCCAATCTGCGCCTATTTTGATCTTTTATTTTAAAGTTGTAAGAACCTGACCTGTGAAGGGGCATGATACAAAAAGGTGAGAAACAGATTCAAAGTTTTTTTTACACAGCATACAACGGTTTGGACCATCCCAATTCCTTTTCTCTAGGTTATCCCAGGTCACTAGTTTGTTGGTTAAGGCCAACCACATCATAAGTTTACACTGCAAAGGTGCCTTTGATTTCCACATAATCTTCCACAACCATTGTGGCTAAACATTTTTCCTTTCCTCCTACCAATATATGTATCCCAATTTGGCTGTGAAGGTTCCATCTCTTGGGTTACATGACCAACATAAAGAGTTCTCGACATCTTGGGTTAGAATGAAAAAGGTTTCACATAGTCAATAAAAAAAGGAGTTCCATTCATCATGAAGAGCCTCTGGGATATCTAAGGTAGTCACACCTTTCCATCCTGCTCATGCTTGAGGCTGGGGGAAACCAATGCAGGCATCATGAAGAGAAATAATTTTTTTATTCCTTAAGGAAAGGATGAGAGGCGATGAATTCTAAAGGAATTTATTGCTCCCAACGAGGGGTCCTCTCCCACCATGACCTTTTTTCCATCTCCTATTTTCTAGACCACCAAATATCCTACCAATGGGAAGGCTTCAACCAAATATTTCCACACTATGGATCCTTTAGAGGACTTGTTCGGTTTCCTGAACCATTCGACGACTAAGAGGTTAGGAAAATATTTAGACCACATCAATTTCGTTCAAATCCAGTTCCCTATCGAAAGCCTCCAAAGGTTCCTTCTTTCCAAGGCTCTCACAAAAAGACGAGTATATTTTATACCCCAACCAACAAAAGATTTGGGAGAAGCTAAAGAGGACCAATTTGCTAAATGTAACCCCCCTATAAAATTGTTTCCGGACCATAAAAAATGACTAATGATATTTTTTTATCTTATTCAGGATTCCTTTGGGAATGGCTACGATTGAGTTCCAATATACTAGAATTCCTTCCATAATAGACTTTAGTAAGACTAGTCTGTCTCGTCGGGACAGAGTTATGAAAACCCAAGAGTTGATTCTCGCTTCCACATTTCAGATAAGCTAGGCCCAGTATGAATTATTTTATTTTTTAGGATTTAGATGGAAGCCTAAGTATTTAACCCCCTCTTCCAAATATTTGTATTGGACGGGAAGAAGGCAGAGAAAGGATGTTACATCGGCCCTTGAACAAAGACTGGTTATTAAACATGACTTTTCCAGATTAATATTCATGCTAATCGCCTTACAGAACAAGTATAAAGTTTTTTTGAAGGAATACATGTCCCTCAATGATCCATATATACTTACCCATATGTCGTCGACAAAAAAAAGATGAGGGGTCGTTTTTGTTTCTGTCACTTTTAAGCCTCTTAATCACCCTTCATTTCTATCCTATTTTTGCACCCTAATTAGGGTTTTGTGCGATGATTAGGAACTAATATAGATGGATTTTGGTGGCCTCCCACCTATTCCAACTGGTTCATTTTTGGTTGTTTTCCAGTTTAGCAGTTTTTTCCTAGTTTTTGGGTTCTCGACTTCCAGGGCCGTTTTGAGGCCCTAAACAACGTTTTTAGGGCTCGCCGCAGTCAAACTATCGATGGAGTTAGATTTTGACAACAAAATGTGTAGTCCTCGAATAGACCTTTCCAATGGGCTATCGTGCGCCTAAAACGAAGATCGTATTCAAAAGTTACAAGCCTGAGAAGTTAATGTACTAGCTTACCCCAATGGGGCCCACATGAGTTTTGATGCTTCATCTCCTAGGGTTAGGTATTTGGATGTCTAGGGTTTTGACATTCCTTATTATTGTAAAAAATCCTTGAGATCCTCATTGTAATCATCTTCTTGTGAATGAGCGCACCCATCACATCTCTTCTCAGAGATAAGCCGACACCATTCCAACAAGCTTGTTTTCCGCTGCATTTTATAGTTTCAACTTATTTCCTTATTGAATAGAAACCGGTTTTACTGTATCTCTTTTATTCTATGTTAGAATAATTTAATAATGATCTATATTCATTTCGTTCTGCTCATAAAATATGGATCAGGAATAGAAAAGGGGACAAGGGACAACCTTGGCGAAGTTTTCTGGAGGCTTTGAATAAATGAGATGGAGCACCGTTCATCAGGATCGCAAAGGAGGCACTATTGAGGCTACCCATTATCTAGTTTACCACTTTGAGTTTCATACCCAACTAGATGAGGTCTAGCTGAAGGAAGGTCCAATTTATGCGATCATAAGCTTTTGACAGGTCCAACTTAAATAAGGTGGCTTTAAGTCTCTTTTTTTTAAACTGAATGTAGAGACTCTTGTGCTAAAGCCACTACGTCGTGAATCTGCCTATTTTGTATAATTACAAAATGTTCATCTCCTATTACCTTACTAAGTATTGGTATCAATCTACATGCAATAATTTTGTAATCGGTTTGTAAGTCACATTGCAACATGCGAATGGGCGATAGTCCTCAAGCGTTTTGACATTCTTCTTTTTTGGGATAAGGCATAGGAAGGTTGTGTTAAGTGGGCTGAAAATTCTTCTAGAAGATTGAGAATATTTTATCATGAGGATTAAATATTCCTTTAAGTGGTCATGGAATAATTTGAAAAACTCCACTTGAAAACCATTTGGGCCCATACTTTCACCACTCTGCATTGAGAAAAGGGTTGCTCTTACCTCCTCTACTGAAACTTCTTTTATAAGGGAATGATTCATACATTTGGAGAATAAGGGATGGAATTTGACCACTACTTGAAGGATTTCTTGGATGGGGAAACTTTCTGGGGCTGATAAGAGGGATTCAAGGTGATGGCCCCCCACCTCTGCTTTTTCCAAGAAGGAGCTGACTCATATTCCTTCTTCATTCTTGAGCTCCCAAATAGTATTTTGGTTTCATATTTGGTTGGCAAAGTTATGGAAGAATTTAGCGTTGTTATCCCTAGATTTTATCCAGAGGGCTTTAATTTTAGTCTCCATTCCTATTCTTCTCATTTTAACCACTCATTTTGTTTTTTCTCCAAACACCTTAACTCTTCCAGTAGAGTCGGGCTGAGGGGTTCCCTATCCAGCTGGTGCCAAGTCTGGAAAGATCATTTTTGATCTTAGAGATCTCCTTTTTCCTTTTGGCTTTCCATATTGGAATCCAATTATTTATATCTTCTTTGGTGTTCTTTAGATTTTTCTCAAATTGAATCATTAGAGGATCATTTTTATCGACTTTTAGCTTCTTCCAAGTTGAGGAAACTAAGTTTTGAAAATAAGGGTTGTCGAACAAAACTTTATTGATTTTTAACAACAGGGGGGGAGAGGCTAGGGATCCATCTCAGAGAGATGGGACGATGGTATAAGCTCCCTCCTTCTTCTACTTTTCAAATGAATCTTAGTCCCTTCTCCAAAAGAAATTATGTTACTACGAATCTCTCGAGTCATTTCGCGACTTCATCTCTCCCTGTTCGGAAATTTCTCCAATTCAGAGTGAGATTTACATGTTCCACGTCCGTTAGATTTATAGATTTGAGTAAGGATATAAAAAAACCACGTTGTCTATCCTCTTTTGGACTAGGTTCCCAAAATTCTCTCAGTGATAGAGTGAAATTCACATATGTAACCAAGGGCTAATAACCTGTATTGCTACTTCCCCTTTACACATTGTCTCATGTAGTCAAAAAATATTTGGATTAAGGCTCAGTACAAACCTTTTGAGGGCTAATTTTTTTTAGGGAACCCAATCCCTCTTGCATTGTAGGAGAGAAAGATCATCTTTTCATAGGGTGGAGGGATTTCCCCTCTCTAAGTTCCCTTGTGATGGTGGCATGTGTGCCTTTTCTGATTTCAGCTGCAGCCATTTCTTTAGCTTTCGAAATACAATACTTTCTGCCAGCAGTAGAAATTTGAGGGACGTCTAAGTATAAAATTCAAGGTGTGGCCTTTGGAGGGAGGAGGGGGGATGGAGGGGGAGGAAGGACACAAATGGAGAAGTGGGGGGGAGAATAGGCCGAGGGTCAAGGGAAATTTTAGGGCTAGGGGAGGGAGGAAGGTCTGAAGGGTTGGAGGTAGCAGGGGAGGAAGGTTATGTTGGAGAAGAGGGGGGAGAGGGTGGATGAGGGGGGACCAACAAAAAAATAGGAGGAGGGGCAGAGGAAGGGGATGACTGGGGGTTTGTAGGATCGGTCTAATGGGAGGGAGAAACTTAGAGACAGGCCAAAGGAGAGTGGACCAGGCCCATAGAAATGACAAGATTCTTAGGAGAATTTATCTTGAGTGAAGGAGAAGAAAGATAAATGGGGGCCTCTATGAACATACCTGTTTAGGCGGCCTGGCAGATAAGTTCTCCCATTTTAGAGTTGGAAGCTTTGACTATCCCCAGGTCCAAGAAAACTTCCTTATAAACTCTTGTCGATATCACCTCAACCTTCTATGATCTGTTGTAGGTAGATTTTTGCACTCACATTTTCTTTACAGGGAAGTTTTCTGGAAAGAAATCGCTTGCAGTCTGCTCGTAAGTGCCCAATTTCATGGCATGCATGGCATCTGAAGGGAATTATCCAATAATCAAACTTTTTGTGCCAATTAATGCCACCTAGGACAAGGTATAGGTTCCCAATTATTCCATCTCTAAAATTCACCTCTACTTGAATCCATGCCCAATGCCTATATTTTTTTGGAAGTCCAATTGGGTTCTAGACCCACGAAAGACCCTAATTTATCCCCTATTACTCCCATAGATGCTCTAGTACAGAAGGCTAGGGGTAGGCCTGAAATTATTTCCAAAACATTGATTTGGGAGACAGGTTCATGCTCCGTGTCAAATTCTATTGTCCAGGGCTCCAGAAACAGGCCTAACAATCCCCACGACCATATACCACTCAAAAACTTGTCTCTATCTGATGTTGAATTGAAAAGAAAGGAGTTCCAACCTCTAGTTAGAACTTGGGATTCTGACGCATACCCTAGAACTGGAGACCAGGTGTTCTCTAACTAGGATTGCAAGGCTTGAAGTCCAGGTGTCTTACCTATGAACCTTCCCACTAGAAGTTTTCCATGGAAATTTTCTATGCCCACAACAACCAAGTCTTCTCCTACAACCATATTCACTTGGCCTCTTTTTTTTGGAATACAATTGGGTATCTTTTGCGCAGGCCCTTTCGTATTCTTATCCTGGGAGCACAAAGGATCTTCAGAAGTCTTGAGAACTGCACTACTACGTGGGATGGATGGAGGAAATTGTTATGAAACTTCAGAACCAAAGGTTCTCTTCTTTTCTCTAGACACATTGATGCAGGAGCATCACCATCAAAGTAAAAGAGGTCGAGTGTGGAGGCATAATTTGACACCTCAATGCACCAAAGTTTCAAATCAACATTTAATAGAAGCGGAGCGAGTTGTTGAGATATTTTGGAAATATCATTTTTAAATACTTTGTTTGTAAAGTTGGGTCACTGCCTGAGAATGAAAGAATGTCATAAACTCTTATACAATTGTAAGGTGTTACAAATATAGAGTGTCAACTCTTATTTGATAATAACTCATATTTATTGTAATAGGACTAGGTAGGTAACTGCTAGAACGATGATGGGATAGAATCCATATAGGATGGAGAAGAGCTCGAGAAGCCACTCCTTAGATAGGTTTTATGTAATGTATTGTAAGACAAAATAGAGTGTGAAGATATAGGATGAGAGAGTAGATGTAGTAGTTAGACATAAAGAGTCTGGAGACAGTGAAGAACTGTGTTATGTATGTAAATACTTCATGAATGAATAAAACAGACATAAATTATCCCAAAAGCTTGGACAATGTTCATTTAAGTGTGTATTTGAATGAATGATATGTTCCCTGTGTTTTTTTTTTATTATGCTTATGTATGTTGTTCATAATTGAGTATATGGACTTACTAATTGTTGATTAAGTTTCAATTGTTTCTCTTCTGAGAGCTCGAATGTAAGGAGTGAAAATTGTCTGCGAGGTGTGCGTTGACAGAGTCTAGAATTGACTTAGGAAAGCTCAGGAGAGATAACAAAAACTTTAGTCTGAGTGGTGCAAGGATTGAACAAGGTCAATAATCGAGTAAGTGTCAAAGAGATGAGGACTGCGAAGTGGAAGGTGTGCACAATAGGGTTTCTTCTGAAGAAATATTTGAGTCCGAAGCTACGAAACCTGAATCCATATGGACCATAGATCCAGAGGAATATACGTGTTAGTGTATTGTTCATTTCAAAGAAGAAGCTATCCAAGAAGAATGGGTAGTGCAACATCAAAAGTCACCAAAGTCTGAAGAGAAGAGAGAATCCTGACTGTTGGGTCAAGAGGATGCGTGGTGGAAGATTTTCTACTTCAGAAGAGGAGCACTTCGTAGGGTAAGATTGGCGAGAAATGGCATGAAGCACGAATTGTCGAAGTTCCAAAGTGATGAAATAGATCTAGGTCGTTCGTCTCGAAGGACACGTGTCGACAGATCTGATACTTTGGAGGAAAGGCACTTTGGAGGAAAGTTGCAAAGAGGAAGGAAGAACTCCCAAAACCGAAGAGTGGAGTTCATCGTGACTGTTGAGTTGGAACAGACACGTGTTGATAGATCTAGAGATTCGGAAGTGGGATACTCCAGAGGAATAGTAGGGAGAGGTTGTTGACCAAAAAGTCACCCGAAGTTCTAGAAAAGAGAGAGGGAGAACAGGTCTGGACCATTAGATCCAGGAAGTACACATGGTAGGAATCTGTATACTCTAGGAGAAGAGAACTCCAAAGGAAATCAAGAGTGGTGTGTTAAGAAAACTCGAAGCCCAAAGTCCCGAAGTGAGGAAGGGTGAAAGTTTAAGTTAACAGTCTTTAATCAAGGTCATGTGGAGGACCCTATCAGTGTCTCAAAATTCTCGAGAAGGATATTTCACACCCGAAGTTTAGGACTTTGACCTATGGGGACAATTGTGAAGGATAAAAAAGAAACTATGAGCTAATTTGGCTCCTGAAGTTGATCGATCCTTGACCTGGAGGTCACACAGCCCTGGGAGTATAGGGGGTTTTCATAAAGTGGTATCAAAGCCTAATTTTTGTCTGCAGATTGTAAGCAAAGGAGAGAAGGTGAAAGAGTTCTATTTGATAGCATCAATTTACAGAAGAGGAAAATTAAAATAGTGGAATCATGCCACCTAGAAGGCGCATAGCGAATCCAAGAATGGAAGAAGAAATGAGGTGACTCAGAATGAGATTGGATTCCATGGAAACAACATAGAGGAGAGCACTAGATGCTGGTGACGTCAGCGAACCTAAAAGTGAAGAGGTAGAAGAAGAAGGAGCTGCAGAAGGAGAACCCATGGAAGAACGACTGCTAAGAGTTTTTTTGAGAATAGGGGCTAGAGAAAAAATAGAAGTCTCGATGTATGAAGGCAATGAGGAAGTTGAAGAATTGTTAGATTGGGTACGTGCTATGGATAAATACTTAGATTATGAAGAAATTGAAGAAGAAAAGAAAGTGAAGCATGCAATAACCAGGTTGAAAGGTCATGCAGCATTATGGTGGGATGAACTACAAGATGATCACAGATGCAAAGGTAAACATACAATCAAAAGTTGGGACAGGATGGTGGCTAAGTTGAAGGAAAAATTTATCCCTAAATACTATCAGATAAATCTGTTCAAAAAGTTGCAGAACCTAAAATAGAAAAGCTTATCAATGAAAGAGTACACTGAAGAATTCTATAACCTGAATATCAGGGCTGGACAAAAGGAAAATGATGATGAAAAAGAAACCAAGTACATAAATGGGTTGAGATACAAGGTATAAGAGGAGATAAACATGATGTTTGTTGGAAAAATCAAGGATGATTATCAATTAGTCTTGAAAGATAAAGAGAAGTTGGCCAGAAAGAAAATCCAGCGAAACAGGGGAGGAAATTCAAGAAGAGGAAAGGGAACCGCCAGAGAGAAGTTCTAGAAGCCAAAGCAAGAGGCTGGGAAGCATCGTAATCACCCTAAAAAGGGGGGAGGTTATAAGGAAGGAAAATATGGAGGAAGAAACTCTTTTCCTCGAGGAAGAGGAAGAGGCAGAGGAGGTGAAGTCAGATGTTATGCCTGTGGAAAGACAGGGCATATGTCTTGGGAATGCCCCAAGAGAAATAAAGAAGGAGGAGGAGAAGAACACATTTCTAAAGCCCAGAAGAATGTGGAAGCAAAAGTAGTAGAAGGAGGAAATAACCTTATGATGAGGAAAGTTCTTCTAAATCCAGAGAAGGAGGCAGAAGAATCAGTTCAACAAACAAACTTGTTCATGACTGCTTGCAAGGAAAAGGACAGAGTTTTCAAGATGATCATAGACAATGGGAGCACTGATAATCTAGTATCCATAGAGATGTTGGAGAAACTAGAGCTAGAGACAACTGTACAACCAAATCCGTACAAGGTATCGTGGTTGCATAAAGGACATCAAGTAATGGTAAGTCAACAATGCAAAGTTGAATTTAAAATAGGAGGCTATAGGGATGAGATTTTATGTGCTGTAATTCCTATGGATGTTTTTCATATTTTTTGGGGATACCATGGCAATTTGATAGAAATGTCATTCATGATGGGAGAAAAAATACTTACACCCTAGGGAAGAATGGTAGAAAAAACATGTTGTTGCCAATAAAAGATAAGGAGCCAAAGAAGGAGGCCAGTTCAAGTATACTTCTCATGAGTGGGAAGGAATTATTAAATGAGGTCAAGAGGGAACAAGAGATGCAATTTGATGTAGTGAGGAAGATGACGGTTGTCCTTACAAATAATTTTATGGATGAACTACCTAAAGAAATCCAGGAACTGTTAGAGAATTTTGTTGACATAGTAGTGGATGATTTACCACACTCATTGCCACCCATTAGGAGTATCAACCATCACATTGACCTTATTCCAGGAGTGAGTTTTCCAAACAAAGAAACATATAGGTTGACACCTAAAGAGAATGAAGAAGTCAAGAATCAAGTCCAGGAGTTGTTATATAAAGGCTTAGTCAGGGAAAGTCTAACCCCATGTGCAGTACCAACTGTGTTGAGTCCAAAGAATGATGGAGGATGGAGAATGTGTACAGATTATAGATCCATCACCAAGATCACCATCAGGTATAGATTCCCTTTGCCAAGAATTTGATGGATTTCTTGAGTGGAGCAAGCTATTTTTTAAAAATATACTTGAAGAGTGGATATCATCAAATAAGAATGAGAGAGGGAGATGAATGGAAGACAACATTCAAGATAAATGAAGGTTTGTTTGAATGGCTAGCCATGCCATTTGGGTTGACAAATGCCCCAAGCACATTTATGAGGTTGATGAATGAAGTTTTGAAAGACTTCATAGGTAAATTTGTCATTGTATATCTGGATGATATACCAATATTAAGTAAGACAGAGGAAGAACATTTAAAACACTTGAAATTAGTGATGAGGAGGTTGCATCAAGAAAAGTTGTTGATAAATTTCAAGAAAAGTTCTTTCATGAGGACATAACTCATATACTTGAGTTTTGTGATATATTCAAATGAATTAAATATGGATCCATAGAAGGTGAGAGAAATCAAAGAATGGACATCTCCTAGAAGCATATTCAAAGTGAGAAGCTTTCATGGGTTAGCAAGTTTTTATAGGAAATTTATCAGAAATTTCAGTGGTATATGTACGCCCATAATGGATACTATGAAAAAGAAACACAAGTATTTTAATTGGACAGAGGATGCTAAGAAAATCTTCAAAGTATTGAAGGAGAAGATCATAAGAAAACCAATTTTGGTCTTGCCAGATTTTAGGAAAACATTCCAGCTAAGATGCGATTCAAGTGGAGAAGCTATTGGAGAAGTCTTGAGTCAAGATAATAATCCTGTTACTTATTTCAGTGAGAAACTGAATGACACCAATAAAAAGTGTTCCACATATGACAAAGAGTTTTATGTAGTGATTCAAGATTTGAAGAAGTGGAGGCACTATCTAATTCCAAAGGAGTTTGTCTTGTATAGTGATAATCAATCTTTACAATTTATTACTAGGCAAGAAAAGTTGAATAAGAGGAATGCTAAGTGGGTAGAATTCATGCAGAATTTTACTTTTGTCATTAAACATATTTATGGAAGTGCTAACAAAGTTGCATATGCTTTGAGCAGGAGAAGTTTGATTATACAGGAATTCCAAGTGAAGACCTTAGGGTTTGAACACCTTAAGGAGATGTACCAAGAAGATCCATATTTTAAGGAGGCTTATGAGGCATGTGAGAGTCCTTTGTTGTGGGATAGAATCCCATGGAAATAATATTTAATCCAAGATGGGTTATTTTTCAAAGGAAGCCAACTGTGCATACCAAGATGCTCAATGAGAGATAATCTGCTGAAAGAGAAACATAGTGGAGGTCTAGCCGGACATTTCGACCATGAAAAAACATTTTCATTACTGAAAAATTGGTACTATTTGCCAGGTATGAGGGAAGACATGAAAAATTTGTGAACAAATGCATAATTTGTTAGTATGCTAAAGGGAGACAACAAAACACTGGTTTGTATCAGCCATTGCCTATTCCAGAAAGGCCTTGGGATGCAATTAGTATGGATCTTGTATTGGGATTACCTAGAACCCAGAAGGGAAGTGATTCCATATTTGTTGTGGTAGACATTTTTTCAAAGATGGAACATTTCACACCATGTCAGAAAACAAGAGATGCTATACAGATAGAAAAATTGTTTTTCAGGGAAGTTGTGATATCGCATGGGTTTCCCAGGAGCATAGTCTCAGACAGAGACACAAAGTTTGTAGGACACTTTTGGAGAACTATGTGGAAGAGGTTGGGGACAAACTTGTCCTTTAGTTCAACATATCAACCTTAGATAGATGGAAAGACTGAAGTGGTGAACAAAAGTTTGGGAAATTTATTGAGGAATTTAGTCACTGAGCAAGGTTGTTAGTGGGATCAGATTCTGGCACATGCAGAATTTTCATTTAAAAATTCGATAAACATGAGTACTAGGAAAATTACATTCAAAATAGTGTATGGAATATGACTGAGAGGGATTACAGAATTGAGATATCTGAATCAAGATGAGTTTAGGAGCATTGGAGCAGAATATTTTTCTACAGAGATGCAAAGATTCCATGACCGAGTCAGAGAGAAGATATATGACAATAATCAAAAGTATAAGAAAAGAGTTGATCAAAAGAGGAGAGAAGTTCAATTTGAAGTTGGAGATGAATTTTTAGCTCATTTGAGAAAGTAAAGGTTTATAAGGGGAACATATAACAAGTTTAAGATGAAGAAGATAGGACCATGCAGGATCCTCAGAAAATTTGTAACCTATGCTTATGAGATTGAGTTGCCAGAAAATGTTGGGATATCGTCGATATTCAATATTGTAGACTTGTATGATGTAGGAGAACTAGATGACCAGAAAGCGATTCAGTGGTTAAAACAGATGCCCACAACATAAAAACCTCAGATGGAGAAAATCTTAGAGAAAAGAGTTGGGAAGAAAACCAGGAGAAAGATGTATCCTGAATATTTGGTGAAGTGCAAAGATTACCCAGTAGAGAACTCGAGTTGGGTCATTAAACCTGACATTTTGAAACATGGGAAAGCAATGCAGGAGCTCATGAATAGGAGTCCATGAATATTTTAGCCAGAGGAGTATGATGCAGGAGCATCGCCATCAAAGTCAAAGAGGCCGAGTGTGGAGGCATAATTTGACACCTCAGCACACCAAAGTTTCAAATTAACATTTAACAGAAGTAGAGCGAGTTGTTGAGATATTTTAGAAATATCGTTTTTAAATACTTTGTTTGTAAAGTCGGGTCACCACCTAAGAATGGAAGAATGTTGTAAACTCTTATACGACTGTAAGGTGTTACAGATATAGAGTGCCATCTCTTATCTGATAATAACTCATATTTATTGTAATAGGACCAGGTAGGTAACCACTAAAACGATGATGGGATAGAATCCATATAGGACGGAGAAGAGCTCGAGAAGCCACTCCTTAGATAGGTTTCCTGTATTTTATTGTAAGACATAATAGAGTGTGAAGATAGAGGATGAGAGAATAGATGTAGCAGTTATACATAGAGAGTATGGAGACAATGAAGAACTGTGTTATGTATGTAAATACTTCATGAATGAATAGAACAGACATAAATTGTCCCAAAATCTTGGACAATGTTCATTTTAGTGCATATTTGAATGAATGATATGTTCTTTGTGTGTTTATTTCATTATGCTTATGTATTTTGTTCATAGTTGAGTATATGGAGTTACGAAGTGTTGATTAAGTTTCAATTGTTTCTATTTTGAGAGCTCGAATGCAAGGAGTGCATATTGTCCGCAAGGTGTGCATTGACATAGTCTAGAATTGA